>CM051370.1:10247759-10272759 GCA_028015245.1 Cardamine occulta | reverse complement strand
CAGGTCTAGAATGAGTAACAAAAAAGATTTTTTTTTTTTGGTTTCAAAGATTTCATTATAAGTAACAAAAAAAAAACGAATTGGGAAGCAAAAAGTCTATTATACGTTTGTACTAGCATCTTAAACTGCGTGATTTCCGAGCTGCGTCCGACCGATATGAGATAACCGGGACGTTATCAAAGGAGCTTCTTCATCGTTTATCTCTGCTATTCCTCTTGGGATCTCCTCACTGCCATTAGGATTGAATTTATCCGAAGATTTCTTCTCCATCTTCCACTCCTGTGACAATGCTTAGGTTTATCAGTTATTACTATGAATCCATATCAGTTACTATGGGAGACTATCCGCTTCCTATAAAGGTTTATTGCATCTGTTTATAAATTGAGGGAATCTGAAACAAGCCTGAGATCAACCAGGTTCATAACCTCTACCTGATAGTTAGAAATCGAGAATGTTTGACTGACCTTATTGATTCGATCTGGAAGACTGTCACCAGTTGGTTGAGACGCCTTCACATCCCTAACTTTTATGTAATTGTACATGACGACACCACATAGCGCTGTATCAAACACATGCCAAGAATAAATAGTTATGTGGGGAACAAATACTTATGTGAAGACTTAACTTTCACAGCATGTGAAATGAAGAAATCTACCTATTGCATATCCAGTGATATTCAGCCCAGTGATTGTGGACTCGGGAAAAATGACAGTTGAGAGGGCTATGAGAATCCAATCTTTGAGAACACCAGCCACCCGGATTGTTACTGCACCTGTTCTCCCAATTACTAAGAATATGGAAAAGTTCAAGGCAAGAGCACATAGAGCATTCGAGAAAAATATCCAGAAGTTGAATTGGATCTGTGAAACTTCCATCGTAGGTTTCTCCAACACATACCAAGGCAAGGCCAGAAAAACAAAACTGCACAAATTTAAAGCATAGCGTTTCAAGGAAAAGATCATGTGTATTAATGTGCAGTAGAGGAGAGAACTTTAATCTATAATAATGAGAGAAAATGATGTAATGTAATATAGTTAGACTAACTGGAACCAAAGATTTGGTGATGAATTGTCATATTCTTGAAATATAATTGTTTGAGCAGTATCAAGATTCGGGGGTGAGTACCTGCAAGGAGCTATGTAATACAAGCTGGTAATAGGGTTCAATGTCAAACCCTTCTTCTGGAGAAGAACTTGAGTTAGAACCAATCTAAGTGCTTCAGCAAAGATGCCTGTCACCTGATAGACCGTTCCAACTATATTGAAATGAATTTCCCCATAAGAAGATATCAAAACTCCAACACTGACCAGCAACATGTTAGCAAACACGTCGCACCTTGGTTTGTCAGTGCCACAAACAACTGCCATGATAAATGTTGCTACTCGCACTGAAATTCCATAGTCATGTATTAATAATTAAGCTTTGTAAAATGAACAGGAATTTTGTAATTAATATGTTAAGTCTTCACATACTTAGAGCTTTGAGCATCTGAATGAAGGCAACAGAAATGTGCAAATATGCAGTATTGCCAAACCTGCACAAAGGAGAATATAAAAATATTGAAGAGGCAGTTTGGAAGCAAGTATGACTAGAAAAGACCAAGTTTTCCTGAGCCCGATAGTCGATTCAGAAATTAAAAAGCATTCAGAAGAAGAGCATGAATAAACTAATTATGTTTACTGTGTGTAGACCGAGAACTCACCAGAGGCTTGATGCAAAGAATGCGCTTATAGGAACCACACAGGTTGCATATCTGGACCCAAAAAGTGTGTCAAAATGGAGAGCTTGTGGAACATACAGACAAGAGCCCCAAAAAAACGATTAAAAAATACTAAGTAAGCTGGCTTACATTTCAAATGTCATTTTAACTGGAGCTACAACCTACAACACAAAGAAAAGACTTAGCACCGTACTAGCAAATGGAGTCGAACGATCCATAGAGAAGATACTATATATATTATAGAGAACTACATAAGCATACTCCATACAAATGGGGAAAAGTGTACTTTAATGCAAGTGAGCATAACCTAAAATGGAAGTGTAAATGTGATTCTTTGAGTTTAGGATACCTTGAACACACGAATAAGAAGGAATGCCACGAATCCAGCAAACCCCATATGGATCATTGTCAGCGTTATAGGAAATGGAAAATTGAAGTATTTAGGCGATAAAACCCACTGCAATCAAAAGCAAATAAAAGGGATATGATTTAGAAGTCAACCTCTGTTATAATAAAAAGCTAAAACAAGATACATCTATAGCTAGCCTTTGCATATATTTCATCTGATGTTACCATCACAATACATACTATCATCCCTATGCAGAAACAAAGAATAACAAAGAATGCAATTCAACACCCATTGCTACAAAAAAAAAAAGGTCTCTAGCTATAGTTTCACCTCAGCTACACGACATACAATTCACAATAAAGTAAAATAGCCACAACAATCACCTTGTTGTACAGTATAACTCCTGAAGAGAGTATAATGTAGATCAGCAAGTAGATATAAGTCAGTACAAGCGTCTTGTTTATCATTTTTGCCATCTTCCTCGTCCCCTCTCCTCAGCGCAAAAGCTAAAGAAAATCTCTGTAGGGCAAAGTTCTTTGATAACCCAATTTCCCGTCACTGCACCAATACCAAAACATGGCAGTACAAAGGCTCCGAGGCCATTACCTGAAACAAAGCTTTAGTTAGCCAATGCAGTAACAGAGCAATTGGATTCATAACACCAAAAATTCCCAGAAGCAACCACACCAGAAAATAAAATCAAAGCCTACGGCATGAAATTCAAAACTCCAAAACCTAAATTCACCAGCAGGGAGCAGGAGAACAATCGAGAGATCACGATCAGAGAAATAGCGAAATGGATCAGATCCGAGAAGCAGGGATTGTAAAAATTGAACAATAGATAGAGAATAACAGACATTACTACCTCGAGATCATAAGCTGAGAACTGCAATTTATCAGCTACGAAACAAATGCACAAATCTAGTAGCGATAAATCAAAGATGAACACAATCGATTAAAATTTGCAGGAGTTCGAGCTAAATCCGACGACAACGAATTCGTGAGTTTCTATGGGAATCAATCAACGAAACAGAGAGAAGATTTATTAATGGAAAGAACGTAGAGAAGCTACAGTAGTTTAGTTGGAGAAGAGAGATTGGAACTTGAAATTATTATATTTTCGTCAGAATTAAAAAACTGTTGAAAAATTATCTAGAGAGATAATGAGAAATGAGAGTTGAGAG
The DNA here is from genome assembly GCA_028015245.1 of Cardamine occulta. NCBI lineage: Eukaryota > Viridiplantae > Streptophyta > Magnoliopsida > Brassicales > Brassicaceae > Cardamine > Cardamine occulta. Next base: position 10,269,506 of record CM051370.1, on the reverse strand, counting down.
AGTAAATAAATTTTTATTTATTCTTGTTGATTTTGTGTGTCATTTACATCTTCCACATACATGTATTTATAGTAGAAATATAGTGGGGATAGTTGGTGAAACATAACACAAAAAACATGTGTGTTATAGATAATCACATTTTTCTAACACTCCCCCTTGATTATCTATACTAATAATATATTACGTATTGCCTCGTTAAAAACCTTTCTAGAAAACCCGTGGGAAAAACCATAGTAGGTAAAAAGAGTACAACCACGCAAACCCCCTCGAGTGGTCGGTGTCACCTTGTAAATTTCGTTGATGACGCATTCCAATATTATGGATATGTTTCCCGAATGTAGTGGTAGGTAGAGACTTTGTGAAGAGATCAGGTATTGTCACATGATTGAACATATTTAACTTCAATGACTTTAGCCTTCTCAAGTTCTTGAGTGTATGAAAAGAACTTTGGAGGGATATGTTTGGTTCTATCACTTTTGATATATCCTTCCTTTGTTTGAAGCGATACATGAAAGATTGTCTTCATATAAGATAGTTGGCTCCATGTTTACATGAATTCCACTACTTGATTGGATGTGTTGACTTATTGATCTTAGCCATACACATTCTCTACTTGCTTCATGGAGCGATGATTTCAAAGATGGTTTGAGGAAGTTGCCACGAGCGCCCGCTTCGAGAACGCCAAGATATAGCAGGCCTCCGATCGTGAATACATATCCTATTTGTGATCGGGCTTTATGTGGATCTGATAAATATCCTGCATCTGCAAAACCAACCATCTGACCATTTGAATTATTAGAATAAAATAATCCTAGATCAGTAATTCCTTGAAGATAACGAAGGACATGCTTAATCCCATTCCAATGTCTTCGTGTAGGGGAGGAACTAAATCTGGCCAAAAGATTAACAGCAAAAGAAATATCAGGGCGAGTACAATTTGCAAGATACATAAGGGCTCCAATTGCACTTAGATATGGTACTTCAGGACCAAGTATCTCTTCATTTTCTCCAGATGGTCGGAATGGATCGTTCTCAATATTAAGTGTTCTAACGACCATTGGAGTACTGAGAGGAGTTGCCTTATCCATATTAAAACGTTTTAACACTCTTTTGGTGTATGTGGATTGATGTACAAATATACCCTTTAGAGTACGTTCTATTTGTAAACCAAGACAATATTTTGTCTGTCCGAGATCTTTCATCTCAAATTCTCCTTTCAAATAGTTTGCGGCTTTTTGTATTTCCCCTTGAGTTCCTATTATGTTTAGATCATCAACATACACCGCGATAATCACAAATCCGGATGTTGTTTTCTTAATGAAAACACATGGGCAAATAGGATTGTTTACATATCCTTCTTTTGTTAAATGCTCACTGAGACGATTGTACCACATACGTCCAGATTGCTTTTACAGATAATGATCTTTGCAATTTTATTGCACATAACTCCTTGGGTTTAGATTTTAATGCATCTGGCATATTAAACCCATCGGGAATTCTCATAAAGATATCTGTATCTAATGATCCATATAAATATGCTGTAACGACATCCATGAGACGCATCTCTAGATTTTTTCCAGCCGCTAAACTCATTAGGAATCTAAACGTTATTGCATCCATAACAGGAGAATAAGTTTCTTCGTAATCAATCCCGGGTCTCTGAGAAAATCCTTGAGCCACGAGACGAGCCTTGTATCTCGTAATTTCATTTTTCTCATTTCGTTTTCTAACGAAAACCCATTTGTATCCAACCGGTCTCACATCTTCAGGTGTGAGTACAATAGGTCCGAATACATTTCTTTTATTGAGCGAATCAAATTCTACTTGTATTGCATCTTTCCATTTCATCCAGTCATGTCTGTTTTGACATTCATATACAGACTTTGGTTCTGGATCCTCGTTTTCCTCATCTATTTCCCTTGACACAAGGTATGAGAAAACATCATTAATATCAACCATTTTATTTCGATTCCATATCTTTCCATTATGGATATAGTTGATAGAAATCTCATGATTTCCTTCAGGCTCATGATGCTCAACATTGTCATTAGGTTCATGATTCGTTTCTTCCAAAATGCTTTCTGCTATTTTGGGCATATCATGCTTTTCAGCTTCCTTTCGTTTTCTAGGATTTTTATCCTTAGAACCAACGGGTCTACCACGCTTTAAGCGTGTTCTAGACTCACGTGTATCCTCTGCACCTCCAATTTCTTTTGGAATTTCAATTCGTGCAGGAACATTTGCAGCTGGTATATGTGATTTAGTTACCGTCTTGGTATCTACAAATGCATCAGGTAGCTGATTTGCTATACTCTGCAAATGCATAATCCGTCGAACTTCTAGTTCTGACTGTTTTGTAGGAGGATCAAGATATAACAAAGATGGCACACACCATTCTATATCCTTTCCTACTTGTTTATTTTCTCCCCCTAGAACCGGGAATAATTTCTCATTGAAATGACAATCGGCAAATCGTGCCGTAAAAATGTTACCAGTCTGTGGTTCTAGGTATTGTATTATTGATGGAGAATCACAAACAACATATATTCCCAACCTTCTTTGTGGTCCCATCTTTGTACGTTGCGGTGGTGCTATAAGCACGTATACCGCACAACCAAAAATTCTTAGATGAGAAATGTTTGGTTCTCGACCAAATGCTAATTGTAATGGGGAATATTTATGATACGCACTTGGTCTTATCCGAATGAGTGCTTCTGCATGCAAAATGGCATGTCCCCATATAGAAGGTGGAAGTTTTGATTTCATTATCAATGGTCTTGCAATTAGTTGCAGACGTTTAATTAATGATTCTGCCAAACCGTTTTGAGTATGAACATGAGCTACAGAATGTTCAACTTCGATTCCCGTTACCATACAATAATCATTGAAGGCTTGGGATGTGAATTCACCAGCATTATCTAGTCTAACTTTCTTAATGGGATAATCAGAGAACTGAGCTCTTAGTTTGATTATCTGAGTTAGGAATCTCGCAAATGCCATATTTCGAGATGATAATAGACAAATATGTGACCATCTGCTAGATGCGTCAATTAATACCATAAAAAAGTGGAATGGTCCACATGGTGGATGTATTGGTCCACAAATATCTCCTTGAATTCGTTCAAAGAATTTTGGTGATTCTTTATCAATTTTGGTTGGCGATGGCCTTATGATCAATTTTCCCAGAGAACATGCAGTACATGTCATTTTATTTCCCTGATATATCTCTTGGATTTTCAGCGGATGACCATGTGAGTTCTCAATGATTTTTCGCATCATCGTAGTGCCTGGATGACCGAGTCGATCATGCCATAATATGAAATCTTCTGGATTTCTTTTAATCACTAGATGCGATTCAATTGCACTTATATGAGTATAGTGCAATCCTGAAGGAAGTTTTGGAAATCTTTCCAATATAAGCCTTTTTCCTGATTTTTCAGAAGTTATATACATATACTTCTTTCCATTCTCAGTTGCAGACTGAGTATCATATCCTTGAAGGTATATGTCTTTGAAACTCAACAAATTCCTTTTAGAATTTGGAGAATATAAGGCATCATCTATGGAAAACTTGGTTCCATTAGGCAATACAAATGTGGCTTTGCCACTTCCTTCAATCAGGTCTGCAGGACCTGATATTGTATTGACAATAATGTTTGTCTTTTTTAGACTAGAGAAATAACTCTTTTGTCTCAGAATAGTGTGAGTTGTTCCACTATCTGGTATACAAATTTCTCTATCATTTTCTTTAGATATCGCTCCATTTCTATCGTTGTCTATTTCTGCAATTAAGATATTTATCAAGAGAATAAAATAAACTTCATTTATATAGGATAACTTAATAATTATACATTAGTTTATTTAAAATAATATTATTTTTCAAACAACAAAAACAAAAATATATAAAATTATACATGGCATAACTGGAGACTTATTCACGAGTCTCGTTACAAATATTTTAGTTATCCGCAAAAGCGGTCTTATCGAAGTAGTTTTCAAAATCGGGAGAATCGAGGTATGATGTACTCTCAAAGCGTTCTGTGAGATTCACTTCCTTTCCTTTTCTTTTTAGAGATTCTTTGTATAATTTACAAAGATGTTCAGGAGTACGACAAACATGGGCCCAATGCCCTTTTGATCCACATCTGTAACAGATGCTCTCACGTTTTTGAACGGTATTTCCTTGGGGTTCTTTCCCTTTCGGACCTTGTTCAGGTCTAACCCAATTGTAACGCCTTCTACCTTGTGGGTTATAGGGTTTACCACGTCCCCGATTAAATCGTCGACCGCGACCATGGCCACGACCTCTATGGGTTTGACTTCCTCGCTCTGGATATTTTATATCTGATGCATCTATTGCATTTGCTTCAGGGAATGCTATGGTTCCTGTGGGGCAAGAATTATGATTTTGAATGAGAAGTTCACTATTCTTCTCCGCCAACATGAGTGTCACCATCAACTCAGAGAACCTTGTGTATTCGCGGCTCCTATAGAGTTCTTGTAGGAGGCGATGTTCTTTATGAAACGTTTGGTACGTTTTTTCGAGCATTTCTGCTTCGGTGACTGGTTTGCCACAATATTTGAGTTGTGACACTATTCTTAAAATAGCGGAGTTGTACTCATTCACTTTTTTAAAATCCTGAAACCTCAGGTTTCTCCACTCTTCTAGAGCGTGAGGGAGTGTTATCTCTCTTTGGTTGTCAAACCTTTCTTTTAGAGATACCCATAATTCTGATGGGTCTTCTATGTGCGCATAGTCATGCGTCACATTCTCATCGAGATGTTTTTTCAGAAAAATTATCGCCTTTGCCTTATCTTTGGCAAGCGATTTATTTCCCACCTTTATGGTGTCGGAAATATCTAACATCTCTAGATGGAGCTCAACATCGGTTGTCCATGCAATATAATTTGCTCCAGTTATTTTGAGAGCTGGGAACTTAAGCTTCTCAATATTTGCCATTTGATTTCTAAAACAAAATAATAAAATTTTATTAATACGATGATATTACATTATTAAAGTAAAATAATACAAGCTGATTATAAATAATATAATTAGAAAAATGATTTAAATAAAGGAGGCACGGGAATAAAAAAATGATTACAAGAAATACAATTGCATAAAAAAGTAAAATAAGAGCAAAAACAAATTCTTCGGGAGTAAAATCTCCGACAAGTAATCCGTAAATAGAAGCGATTATTAAACCCGCGATAAACATCAAAAGAAGATGCGCCATTTTTCTTACAGAAATAAACGATTTTAGTGAGAGATTTAGAGAGATGGAAATTTTGAAGTGAGATGAAATGAGTGAAAATGAAAGTATTTATAGATTAAAAAAAAAACACTATTTATTAACCGTTGGAAACAACGGTCGGAAACACTATTCTCAACGGTCGGATTTGAAAAGCTAAAAGAAATTTTTTTTTTTCGACCGTTAATGAGAAAAATCAATCTGAAAAAAAAAATAAAAATCAATCCGATAAAAGTTTACCAATTTCAGAAAAAAAATTTATAAAATAAATTTCATTTTGTCATATAATAATTTATTAAACAATAATATTATGGTGACAGGGTCATCCACCTCAGAACGATAAAATATGGTGGTGGCATAGCCTTCCGGAATTATGGTGCATGAGGCATCCATAAAACATAATATAAAACAGTAAATAAATTATGGCGTCTGAGACGTCCATTATTATGGTGTATAAACATCCATAATGTAAAAAAATAGTAAATAAATTATTTCCATAAATAAAGAGTATAAGTCTATCATATTTGTGATACGTGGTTACTCTATTGAGAACGTATCAAAATCGATTTGGATGTCGATTTTTACCATACAGAGGTTCTGCCTGGATGATACTAGGTCTCCCTTCACTCCCGGAGTTTTATACCAATATATCACATATATTTTATGGATCTGATTTTGTAAAGAAACTCAACCTTTTCGGTATATTGAAGGATCGGATGAATGATAATTTTTCGGCGGTGTGAATAGTAACTCCGGCGGTGAATAGTAACTACCGGTGATGAATAGTAATTCCGGTGGAAATCGTTTAGATTTGATCGGAGTGATCGTGCTGATAACGTGTTGAAAACAAGAAAAATTATCTAGAGAGATAATGAGAAATGAGAGTTGAGAGAAAGTAAACAAGTTTTTATTTATTCTTGTTGATTTTGTGTGTCATTTACATCTTCCACATACATGTATTTATAGTAGAAATATAGTGGGGATAGTTGGTGAAACATAACACAAAAAACATGTGTTTTATAGATAATCACATTTTTCTAACAAAAACCAAATTGAACCAAAATAATTAAATTATAAGGGACGGTGGAGATGAATCTGCAGAGTCTGAATCAAACGGCTACGAAGACCTGCAAAGGGAGTTTAGAAGGTTTGGGCTTGATGAGCCTACTTTATACCTTTTGTTGGGTCAAGAGACTTTGGTTTGAGGCCCATTAATGCTCTGAATCATAATCAAGATAAATTATTAAGAGAGAAAAATCTGCTAATGCGAAAATGATGTGATTGTGTTGTGTGTATGCAAGATATGGTTTTGTTTTTGTATGTTCCAGATTTAACGTCTAAATCCTGAATAAAAATATACTTGAAAAAGGAACGTGAGGATTTGGGAGGTTCTACTATATTTAATTAAGGATAACCAAGTGAATGTGATATACTAACCAATTTTATAATAGTAGGTCGTATTCTACTTTTTTTTTTCTCTCTTATTAATTGGTATTACTAACCAATTTGTGTCGGCAATCACCTTTTGTTGTCAAATCATTTTCCTTAATTAAAATTACATATAAATTAACTTATTAATTTATAAGATTTTGTACATGTTTAGAGACTAGGATGTATAAAGCAAAAAGGTTTAAACACACTCATATCGAAACCATAAATAATCAAACTAGTGCGTTGAAACCAATTGACTACACTAAACCAACATAAAGCATAAAAGAAATTGTATTACGTGCACTCTAATACTTTCCTTCAAGATGGAAGTCTGTTTTAGTCATGAAAAACTTATGTGCAATGAGAATCATGATCATTTCTGTAACTGGTTTTATGCTTTAGTTTGGTTGTATCTGTATGTATATGATCATTTAGACATTGTTGTGTCTAAACCTCTTTCTCTTTTATAGCCAAGCTTAACCAAGGAAAACCGGTTTTTCTAAATGTATATGGCTTTCTTGTTGTGGTTGCAAGTCCAAATCCTGACTCGGATACTATTTCAGTTTTTCAAAACCATGTCCAAACCGAAAATAACCAAATTAAAGCATAAAACTAATTAACAACACTGAGCTTTTTTATTAGGAAAATGGTCTCTTTATATTTAAAAAAAAAAAAGAACTGAGGAATAGTTATTTAGAATGGATATTTGTGATTTAGGTAGCGTATGCTATTTAGAATAGTTCATCTACTTTTTAAAAGTGACTGTTTTCCTAAGAATTCAATCCACATTCCACAATCGCCGCACTATCTATTTTATGTAACTCGTGATATTTTTCTCGAACAAAAGTCCGACAATATTGTTGTTGTGATTTAGATGCAATGCATGTGTAATTAAGAGACACCATAAAGCTTAAACAAACACTGAATCCTTGTTTTATCTAATTTTTTTGTTAATCATTGTTCTTAAGACCATAATACATTAATTTTGGATTATCTTATATGCTAGTAGGACAGATTGATGTAAACCCAACAACTACAAGACCATAATTAACAAAAAGAAAACAAAACTAATAAAACAGCAAGAAAAAAACGGATAATAGGAGTAAAGTTTAAAAGAAAAAGAAAGAAATGATAAGAAGTAATATATTATTCAAATAAAATATGAACAATACCAATTAAACCCTCTTGTTGGTTAGCTTTTGGAGGCGGACACTAATCATGCAATTGTTTCTTACGCGTACTCTAAATTATTGTTCTACTTCTACAACCAATCATCTTAGTTTCTTTTTAAGTTAAAATACAATAATTCCAAATATCATCTGCCGGCGTGTATGATTACATAATAAGGTGTATTTGATATATTTTAAAAAAAAAATTAAGCGGAGTTGGACGGTCTTAAATTGTCCTAAGCCCTAAACAACAATAAACTATTAAATCATATCAAACCAAGTATTATATATAGCTAAAAGATTAATAAAGTATGTGAAATGTCATGTAACTAAAGTAAAAATTTAGTAGTTATATTATATTTTTGTTACAAACAAATATTGATAAACATATTAATCGTTTGAAGGAAACAAAATAATGGTCTATATAAATATATAATGAAAATTGAAGAGAAAGAGGTAGAGAATCATTTGTCTAGCTGGCGGACGATGATGATGAAGGTAATGTCTCTTGTATTCTACGCAGCAAGACAAAGGCATCCTCAGGTTGACTTTTGTCAAGCACACGCAAAGCCAACATTATTACTGCTTTATCTTTTCTTCATTTGATAATTTTATTTATATCTCTATTGATTCTTTATAAGGTCAATGTCTTCACAGTTCACAGGGCGTACGTGATTGGTTCCTTGATTTATTTATCTTCGTATGTTGTCCGACTTCTACAGAAAAACCATCATTTATATATGTTGTATACTTGTATTCATTCTACTATACCTTATAGATCATTGATACTCATAAACTTGTATGATAATTGTTGATTACATAAATGTTAAAACCCAAGAATATTTTTTTTAATTAGTTGACATTCTAGATCAACATCTCATATATTCTCTTGACATTCTAGATCAACATCTCATAAGTTGTAACTATTTTTTCCTTTTATCAAGATTAAAGAAAAATGATGCATTAAATGTCATTTTCACATTAACTTTTCATGAGTAATCTATACGATATATATATAGTATATATATTTTCTTGTGTCTTCTACTAGATGTGATTGATCAGTGACTCACAACACGATTTTTTTTTTCCAATATCCTTATATGTTTGTTTCTTACAGTTACATGACATCGAAAGTAAGTAGTTTAGAAACATTTCATTATTATTTATCACACACAAAAACAAAACTAATCAGAGACGGTGCGAACTTATTGGAGAATGGAGACGACGTGCATTTATATGAAATTAGGTTAGCATAGTGGCGTAGGTATTGCATGGCAATTTTTTTTTATAATTGCTTTCAATTGCATGACAATTTAAAATCAATTACAATGTGTAACTTACACGACTTATAAATTAATTTCTATACGAAATTCACAAAATAACATGGACCCACATACGCATCTTCTAAATTTTAATTATTTTTCAAACTATTTATGTCTCTTTCTTCTTATTTTTTTATTTGACGAATTCGAAGAATCAAAATCGTTTTGCAGCCGCTCGATTTCTCTGGCTCTAGTAACTTAGTTTAATTTATTCCTTAAAAACCTAACGAACTTGCTTATAAAAAAAATGCATAGTGGAGAAGAATAATTAAACTGAAAGCTGGTTATAATATAATGAACAATTTATTACCTTAAAGAGTTAGGTGCAACGTCTAATTTAATAATGTTGACCAAATTGTCATATTAATAACTAGCAACAAACACATTTTACAAGACATTTAAATATTATTAAACGGTGTAAACATTTTCTTTGAAAATTGTGGTCGCCAATCACGGCTGGCTTCGTCATTCCTCCTATTATCATATCCCCTTATTTTTGTTCCTTCTTTGAGTTTTTTTTTTGTTCTCAACAACTAAAGTGTACACATTTCGTATGCAAACTATAGAGTATATATTAAAACGGCTTTCTTTTTGTTTAAGGAAACGTAAAAGTTAATTTCAATTCATTACCTAAATAAAATTGATGTAATAATTAGTGGCCTTACTTTTTGAAAAACAGCAAAAGCATATCGTATACTTGATAGAGTTAATAGTGAAACCTAGCTACTTTAACCAAAAAGAAAACATTTTACAAATAAAATTTAGCAAACTCTCCCCCTAATAGAGAAATGAATAAACTAATTGCCGAAAGATGTTAAAAATAATTAAATGCTGAAAATGATTAATTAATTAATAAAGAGGTTGAATTAAATAATTGAGAAAAAATAGTTAAACAAGAAAAAGACGAAATAAAAAAGCAAAGAAAGCCCACAGAAGATTAAAAATATTCCAGAACTAGAAACATCAAAGAAAGCTTCGCTTCAAACTTCCTTCTCTATTTCCCTCCTCTTTTCCACCCACCAATGGAAACCCTACAAAGATCTCTCTCAATCTTTCTGCAAATGGAGACATAATCTCACTATTTTTTTTTTTAATTTCATTTCTCTTTGTTTATGTGATCCCTTTATCAACCCGAGCTTTAGTTTCCATCTTCCAACCTCAAATAGAAAGAAATAATCAAAGAAGTGAGAAAAATTGTTGGAATAGCAGGTACTGGGTTAATTATAATTTAATGATCTATTTTTTTCTTATTTTGATTTTTTTCTAGTTTCAAAGGTTTGATCTTTGTTCTGTGGGTTTTGTTGGAAGCTAAAAAGTTTCTTACTTTATCTGTTTCAGACCTTTTAGCTTCTTACAATATTCTTAATGCATAAAACACTCTATATAGCTCACAAGATCTGCTTCTGGAGTTGGAATCGTTTCTAAGGTTCCATATTATGAGTTTTGAATGATTCATAGCTTTATATGATTATGGAACTTGTAAATTTTTATCCTTTGTTTATCTCTCAATTCATCGGTATCAGATTTATTATATGTTGTTGATTTCTAAGGATAAGATTTAATTTCTAATATACTCTGTTATTTTACTTTGCTCTGTTTTCATTCTCCTGCGTTTAGCTCCTTTTGTGACAAATCTGATGTTATTGGATTATGATTTAGCACAATCTTCCAATGCTTAAATTAAAAAAATTTACAGATCCGAGATTTGACTCAAGAATCACTATTTTTCTTCATATTTTAATTGATCTGTTAAATTTTAGTTTGTATTTATTGTCACATTCAATCTTTGATTACATTGATAATTCATTTCAACTTCTGCAGGTATATATACGCACACACAAATAAAAGTCTCTGTGAACTATGACATCTAAGCTAAAACAAGCTCTAACCAAGAGATACGGTGTTCTTCAACTATGGGAGATCATAGTGATAGCTCTCTTTGCATTGTTCACAGTAATCCTCGGCATTTCAGTATGGCTCAGCTTCCGTAAAAAATCCAAAAGATCAAACACCACAACTCTTCCTGTAACACAAAGCCCTCGTCTTACTGAAGAAATCAAAGAAATAAGTGTTGATCATGTTTCATCTAACGACAATGGTACTTGTCACCAAACACTAGATGAGAACAAACTGGACGAGGAGGGCATCGAGAATGGCGATAAGTACTACTCTGGTTCTTTAGAGAAAAAACCTTTGGTTGGATCACATTTGGCTTCTACTACTACTCCTTCACCTCTCATTGGTCTTCCTGAGGTTTCTCACATTGGTTGGGGTCATTGGTTCACTTTACGTGACCTTCAAGTCGCAACTAACCATTTCTCTAAGGAGAATATTATCGGTGATGGTGGTTATGGAGTTGTTTACCATGGAACTCTAACCAACAAAACCCCTGTAGCTGTCAAGAAGTTACTCAACAATCCGTAAGTTTTCTGATATTATCTTTCTTTATCTACTCAATGCTCATCTCTGAGATAAAACTATTGTTTTTTTTTTGTTTCGAATAGAGGGCAAGCTGATAAAGATTTCAGAGTTGAAGTGGAAGCTATAGGACATGTGCGGCATAAGAACTTAGTTCGGCTTCTTGGATATTGCGTTGAAGGAACTCATAGGATGCTTGTTTATGAGTACATGAACAATGGGAACTTAGAGCAATGGCTTCATGGAGACATGAGTCACCAAGGACATCTCACTTGGGAGGCTCGGATCAAAGTTCTTGTTGGCACTGCAAAAGCGTAAGCTCCCTTCTAAAACCAGTTGATGATTCTTGTTTCTTGTAATGTAAGCTCATGAGTGATTGCATTTTCATTTACTCAGGCTGGCTTATCTTCATGAAGCTATTGAACCAAAAGTGGTGCATAGAGACATAAAATCTAGCAATATACTGATGGATGACAACTTTGATGCTAAATTATCTGACTTTGGTCTTGCTAAATTGCTTGGAGCTGATAAAAGCTATGTCAGTACTCGAGTTATGGGTACATTCGGGTGAGTCATAAACTATAGTTTTAACTTTGACTTTTTTCATAATCTTGCATTGGTTATTTAAATGTTTTTCCTCTGTACTGCCGATGAATGTTCAGTTATGTCGCGCCTGAATACGCTAACTCTGGTCTCCTAAATGAGAAGAGCGACGTGTACAGCTATGGTGTTGTTCTCTTGGAAGCTATTACTGGAAGGTACCCAGTCGATTATGCGCGGCCTAAGGAAGAGGTATGCAAGAAATTCATACACTCTAAAATTGGAAGAAGTGAAATACGCAACTCGATGAATCTGAGGTTGATCTTGATTCTTGAAATGTGTTTTTAGGAGCATATGGTGGAGTGGTTAAAGCTAATGGTTCAACAGAAACAGTTTGAAGAAGTGGTGGATAAAGAGCTTGAGATCAAACCATCAACAAGTGAACTTAAACGAGCGCTTTTGACAGCTTTGAGATGTGTTGATCCTGATGCAGACAAGAGGCCAAAGATGAGTCAAGTGGCTAGAATGCTTGAATCAGATGAATACCCTGTGATGCCTAAAGAGGTAACTACAATAAGAATAATACAAAACAATAACCTTATTCCTTATTGTGAGTGTTAATAAAATTGGTTTGATGAATGTTTTTATTAGGAACGAAGACGAAGAAGAAGTCAGAACGCAGAGATGCATAGAGAAAGCACAGACACGAATAAAGATGATACAATAACAGATGCAAAGATTTGAGTGACAAACCGAAACATGGACCCTTTTTATGACTTTGGGGTTAAAAAGATGGAGATTTTTAGATTCTTTGGAGATTTGTTTAGATTCTTTACTGTTTGTATGGGTTAATTATGTGATATATATATATATATATATGTATACAGATAAGAACGATATTTGTTTCTTCTGTCTGAGGGAGGAGAGAGCTTCTGTATAGCTTTGTTGCACTTTTTTATTACCTTCAGACACAATTAGTTACAAGATGTACCCTTGTTTCTTCTACCTTTACATTATTATTATTTTCCAAGATAAATTTGTTAAAAAGTAAAATTTCTCAATGACTTCCAAAATCCCAAGAGAAATGAACTGAATATACATTAAACGTCTCAAAAAGAGAGAAAAAGAAAAGATGAACAGAGAAGACGCACAAAAAGAGTATTGGTATATATTTTCCTCGCATATTGTGAAATTTGTTGAAACTTACATCACAGGCATCAAATAATATATATATAAAAAAAGAGAAACATTCATGTCTTCCAAGTGAGATGATAGGTTTTTTTATGAGAGAAATAAAAACCTATTTCACAAATTTACACAAATTGGATTCAAACAAAAACAAATGAAATAGTGATCTTAAAGTGTGAATTCAGATTGGAGCATATCAATAAGGATTCCTGTGTGGAGTCTGGGGAGCAGAGCGAGGAGGATTGAGCAACGGCTGAAGAGCCTTCACCACTATGCTCATATTTGGCCTGAAGTCTGCCTCGTATTGCACACACAGCGCAGCTACTGCAGCCAGCTAATCACACCGAGTCATAAGAGAACAAAAACCAAAATCAGACTCGACAAATCATATCAAGGTTTTGATTTTCAATACTTAGGTTCTAGTGTCAGGAAGAGACATTTTGTATTTCAATCTAGGCCTATAATAGAGAACACACCAAGAGGGAAATTCAAACACATTCTCTTTTCAACCAGGCGGGCAAACCGATGGAGAACCAAATTCTAAGTCATACCATAAAGTAAACCTTTTCTACTGCAACAGTGAGAAGTATGAAAAGGTTTATAGGGGAAATTACCTTGGCAACAGCTTTGGGAGGATATTCTCCGTTTAGTCTTGCATCAACACACTGCTTCACCTTGTCTTCACTTAATTTAGGGGTTGCCTGAGACACACAAAAGCGTTGACATTGAGTACCAGTTTTCGTTTCTAGAGAATGTTCAGTCTCTAATATCTCACAAGCAAGCAGATTGTGCTTCAGAAAGGCTTCACTCACAGAAACCCACCTTTATCAAAGACAAATTCCTTTCTAAAAAAAGTAGCACTGCTTTTGCTTTTTCTTATTTGATAATTTCTAGTTTAGGAATTCTTTAAAAGGATGACTATACCAAAACAATGATTTCTACAGGTGTTACCGAATTATTAGAGTTTTTTTTGGCCATTCCTAATAGACTGAATAAATTATGTCTTCCTAAGATTTTCTTATCTATATGAGTAAACCAGAACAAGAAGCAGAGAAGGGTGTATTAGTATTACCCATGTCACGAGACTCTGTTGTCCTCGCGGTAAGGTATGATCAACTGGTTTACGACCTGTTAGGAGCTCCAGCAGGACAACACCAAAACTATAGACATCACTCTTTGTGCTCAAAGTCCCTGTCATTGCATACCTAAATTGCAGAACCAATGAAAGTTTATAAGACTCTAGTTTGGTCAATAGGAAGATATGACAACACTGTTCAAGATAAATGAAGCATCTACAGGGGCTTACTCTGGAGCGTGATAGCCAAAGGTACCCAGCACACGAGTTGAGTGAAGACGTGCAGCCATGTCAGGGGCTTGGTTGGACAGATCAAAATCAGCAATTTTGGCAACATCATCATCGAACAGAAGCACATTGCTGGATTTGATGTCTCTGTGAATAACATGAGGGTTTGCTTTCTCATGCAAGTACTCAAGTCCTCTTGCTGCACCAACAGCAATTTTAACTCTTTGATGCCATGACAGAACAGGACCTGGCTGTGCTCCTTTGACACCTTTTCGACCTGCACCAATGAATTCACCACATTTCGTTAGTTTTTCCTCCAAAAATCAATCTCAGAAAATGGTCTTCATCTCCCATCCATGATAGTTTCACATCTCCAATGTTTTACATTAATAACTTACCGTGAAGAATATCATGAAGAGATCCATTAGGAGCATATTCATAAGCAAGAACACGGAGTGGGCCATCAACGCAATAGCCCAGAAGCGCAACAACATTGTCTTGTCGCAATCTTGAAACCATTGATACCTGTTAAAAGGTTCTTTATGTCAATAACAAAATCGACAAAATAGAGTGACTTCGCAAAGGAAGAATACTGCAATGATATACTTTGTAGCATCTACCTGGGCAAGAAATTCTTGATCTGGTTGCTTACTAGAATCCAGTTTCTTAATAGCAGCTGCCTTACCGCTTTTAAGAATACCGTAAAACACTCTTCCATATGAACCCTCACCAATCAAGGACTTTGAACCATAGTTATCGGTAATTTCCTTCAATTCATCTGCTTGAATGGCAGGCACACTGATAGGCTGCATCTGAATGACAACCAGGTTCTTAGGTGGATCTGCTCTTTGATGGTGACCTCCATTGAAACCTTACCACAACAGTTTAAAATTTTTCATTAACTTAGCTGCCAAAGGAATGGACACTAAAGAGAAAAAACCGATATGGTTGAAAAACTAAGCAACCTGCTGCGTTGTGAACTGGCTTTGGACCAGTTTCAGCAACTCTATGAAAGTCCTCACCACCACAACAACCAAAGCAACTCATTATGCTTTTCTATCTCACACGAACTCACGAAAACTGGATAAAGTATATTCATAAGCAAAACGTTAACAAAGAGGTCTCCAAAATGGTGTTGCAGAACAATATTTAAGTTAGCTAATAAACTATGAACAACAGGAAATAGACCAAACTGTAGTTGTATACACGAGCATAGAAATGTTCAGACACAGACTCAAAGCAAAATTTCCAACTATAGGGTTTAAGAAGTAGTAACAGAGTCAGAGTTATCGAATATCAAAAAAGGAAACAGATTTTTCCACAAAAACACAAAATTTGCATCATAAGAGTAAAATCGTTGTTAATCCATGATTAAAGTTTCATTAAAACGGCATAATTCGATCAAAATCATAAGTCATTTGGTGACCTAGACTATCACAAGTCAACGATCGTAACTCGTAAAATGGATTTCAAACTGAAATAACTATAAATAAACTCCGAAAAATCCGTTTGGATTATATAAATCGACATGAAATTAAACCCTAAGACAAAAAAAATCGATGAACGGATATAAAAGGAAAAACCTAAAAGGGAAAATTCATGCTAAGAGAAGGAAGAAGAAGAAGAAGAAGAAGAAGAAGAAGAAGAAGAAGAAGAAGAAGAAGAAGAAGAAAACATATACCTCTTATAAAAAAAACTAATAAGAAAATCCCAAAGAAGATGAGAGAAAAGAGGAATCTCCGATGATGGAAGAAGCAGAAGTTTCAATCTTGTTCGTAGGGTTGGTGAAGATTAAGCTTAAGAAGGCAAGACTTTTCTTCCCGGCGGAAATTTACAGTAAATGATTTATAGGGTGCGCGCTGGCGCACGATAGCTACTTGTACCTCTTCTAGCACGCTTATCAACTTGACTTTTTTTTTTATAGTTTACTTCGTCGTGTTTAGAGGTCAAAAGTCTTATTCAACTACTTTATTAGCAATTTGATTAAACTAATTGGTCCATAATTTCATTACTGTCCGTGTAAGTAGTATCTATACATTACATAGCCTAGCTACATGGAGTTAACTAATGATTAAAAAAAAAAAATTGGTGACATAAAGTAATCCATTTTGTACAATTGGTAAATTTTCGTATGTGATACAACTATATTATAGCTCAAGTCATTTAGCTGTTATGTGAGAAAAAAGCAAAGTAGACGGGGCTATTATAATACGAAGAATATGTATAGTACATGATTCTGATGGAATATAATAAAGTTGTAAATGTAGAGGTCAAGATGTAAAGCGAGTGTCTTTTGACCTTGAAAGATGAACGTGTTATTTGTGATATTTGGTCATCGGTCTACAAGTCAACAACCACTTTGAAGCTTTCGTGTCTGTCTCACCTCAATTTCCACCATCTTTTCCTCTATTTTTTTCTTGGTATATACATTTTTCACAAGTAAATTAAATGAAAGAGTTTAATTATTCTTATGCACCCTGCTTGTATGCATCTATTGCGATTTTTCCATCAATGTTTAAAAGATCATATATATATAAGTAAACAATCCCAAGTCACCGTCTATATTTGAAACATAAACGAAAGTTAAATAAGATGTTTGCACTTTTTATATATTTTGGAGAGTATTATTGTAAAATGTAAATGTAAACACTCAGCTTTGAAATTGGGGAAAGTTGACTTGGAGATACAATGCATCGGTGGCTATATAAATGGTGCTACTGAGAAGAAATTACGAAGCTACCAAGAACCTTGCTGATGAGCGTTTATTTCCCATTCTCTATGGTTTTTTCTAAACGATTGACCAACCAAGACATAAATTTTAGGTGTTGTATTTGATCTAATTAGTAATCAAATTCTTTTGCCTCTTTGCTTGATTTGCACTAAGCTTGGAACATATGAGCATCCAAGTGCACATTTACCAACCTCTGAGGTTTCTCCGAGATCCACTTCTTTGAAATATCCATCCTCTCCAATGAAATAAGACGTGGGGTCTGCACCTCATCATTGTCATTAACTTTATCTTCATCAAAAACCACACCTACTTTCTTCTCTTCATCAATGAAGAAACTTATCCTGCAATAACTCTAAATAGAAAACCAGTGTGGTTCCATATCCACCGATAAGAATACCTTGCTCCATGACACCACTTCGGGCTCAATCTTTGTCGTAACCCAAATCTCCATATGAAGTGTATCCTCGCGTTGAAATAACACAGCAAGTTGCTCTTCTCTAACACTAGAAAGAGTCACAGTATCTTCAAGACAAGGCTGAAACGGCAGACAAAGACGCGGTCCAAATCTCTCTCTTTGTAAAATCAAAACATATCAAGAAATAAGCTCTTTCTCCGTACTTCTTCTCTTCAGCAAACCAATAAGTATTTCCCTTGAGAGACAAACAACGTGCATAATACAGTACATCCCAATCGGAAGTGACGTCAAGAACTCTCCATGAATTAATGTTTATCTCATAGATTTCGTACTCAAGAAATAAGCTCTTTCTTGTAGCTGCGGCATGATTTGCTATTCTGGTATCCAATAGCATAACTATACAAGTTCGGTCTATCGTGAGGAGTTCTAGGCTTGAGCCACAAGGTTTGGCCCCAATACGGATTCCAAACAACGAATCTAGTGAAGTCTTTTGTAATGCATAAGATTAAACCGTCACAGTGATAGACTCTAGATATTTCAACTGGATCTGAATCGTTTAGGCTAACAAGTTCACCTTGAAAGTTAATAGAGTGTTCACCCTTTTTCCAGCAGATCGGAATCTTCTCTGAGATGTCACCGGAAGCCTAGAGAGCTTTACATGCCTAAGAAACTTGGACATCTTCGTCATTGTTTCCAACTCTGTTTTTCTTTGTGGTTTTTAAAATTTTTAGTTTTGGTGCGCTGATACCAATTTCCTCTATAAACCCAATACTGCCTCATAGTGATGGGCCTGGACTAACAAATTAAGCCCATGTGATAGATTTATCTAGGGGAATTGCAATTCTTCTGTGTTGTCTAAGTATGATCAATGATGGATGGGAAGAAATAAAGCATTAATTTGTGTTCTTCATGCTTATCCGGTGCATCTCCCATAATGTCTACTGTATTTATCAATGACCATGACTAAGCCGCCTTAAAATCTAGCAACTGTATGCTAAGTAGGCTTGTGTTTTGTTGATTTGAAAGGCCTTGGCCCATTTAGATTGCAAAAACTCAATCTACCATTTTCTTGTAATGGACAATTTTAATGATTGATCATACATAATTACGTATATCATATCCTAGGTTTTATTCTGTAGTATGCGTAATTTTTTTTTTTTTGAAAAAATCAGAAAAGGTTGATAATGCAGTTTAGCTACATGTATACAAGTTAGTTTATTATACATACACGCGTAGAATGCAGTTTAGATATAAGTTAGTTTTCTTGACATTGTTGAAAACTTGAAAAATGGTGTAACTGTGTATATCAATTAAACTTGAAAAATCAGAAATTTAATAATGCAATTTAGATGTTAGTATAAGTTAGTTTTCTCAGCATTGTTGAAAGCTTACATAATAGATACATGTTTATTATCATATGTTAGAAAATTTACTTGTTGTGTTAATGTATGATTAATATTAATAATATATATATTATGATAACCCATTTCTAAGTTCGATAAAAAATAATAGCTAAAAAATATGGTCCAAAATCCTTTGCAATTGTTCTCTAAAAATCAATATTAAAATGTGTAAGCTATTAATTTGTCCAATGATCTTTTAAGGCTTAAATCAAGCTTGGCTTAAATGTATAAATAAAACCTTAGAAAAAGACTCCAACAATTGCTTACACACTTCAACATTGGAGTCTACCATTTTTGGAGTCTTTTTCTAAGGTTTTATTTCTACATTTAAGCCATAGAATACATTACTTAGATTCTAAAGAATAGGGGAAAATATAAAACAGTTGCTGAAAACTTTGAACATTGTATGTCTTTTGCACATCAATCATTCTCAGTCAGCAATTTTTTTAACTGACATTAAAAAAAATTTGAGATTACAAGACATTCCAAGGGGTGTCCCTCCAATGATGGAGCCACGTGATGATGACTCCTTTCTCCGGTAAGGTAACCTTATGTGGGATCATATATGCATTCTATGATCATCTCATGTTTTCTTCCTTAGCCTCGCATGAACTGTTCTTAAATTCTTCAAAAATTGCATAATTAGCATCTCTCCTGCGAGAATAAGAAAAGATATGGCTGGTAGAAGCAGAGCTGGACATGATATATCGCCAACACACATTCAATTCACTTCACATTTCTATATCTTCAAACACAATCAAACCACCAAATTTGAAGGAAAGACTTTATTTCTTTGATACCGGTAATTACAGAGACAAGAATATTTGGGTTAAAATATTTGGGTTAAAATCAATGATAGGCGAAATGTACAATCCAACAATATTGTAAGGTTTCTTGTTTTGACTATTGTAACCATCAGTTGTATTATTTTCTTATATGTTAATACACATTTTTTTAATTTTGTAGTTTGCTGATAAAGAATACACATGCAAATACAGTTGCGTCAAGTACTTTCCGAGATCAAACAACATTTGCTCGGCAAATTCAAAGACGCCGTAAGAAGTGTGAGTCCCCAAAAGTTGATAATAATTTTTTTTTTCATTTACTTTGTAACTTTGTAACAATTTATTTTTGTATATTAGATATGAGGAGCTTGCTCTCGTTCAATACCGATGGGAAAAAGAGAATAAGAATGATAAACAAGTGGAGGAGAAGAATTCGAAGGATGAACAAATGGAGGAGAAGAAGTCAACTCCAAAGACAGTCAAATTCTTATCTTTCCTGTCAAGTGAAGATATCTGATGTGTAAGTATCTTACTCTATTTAATAATTCTCTTAGTATAATTACTGGTGCCTAATATACATAAGCACAAAATGCAGCGAAGTGTTTTTCAAAGACGTTGGTGACATTGTTGCGGCCTGATTTGCAACACGTGAGAATGGTAGTTTGAAAGGTTATGCTAAATCAAACCATTCGGTCTAAATTTGACAACCTAGCGTACACACAACTAAAAGTAAAAAATGAAGAATTCTATGTTGTCTTTTTGCCGGTGGCCAGTGGACCCTTCACTAAAAGAGTAAAGAGACAGCCTGTTTGTATCTCGGTTTCTAATTACGTTCCCGTTCCCACTCACCGACAGAAACCCTTCTCTAAATTAACTTCTTCATCGTTTTTACGACATTAATCAATCTCATTAACTCATTAAATTCAGATTTACATACTCAAAAATATCTAGTAATCAAAGATGAATTGCAGCACTAATTTGATTATCGATAACAACTACTCCCTTCGATCTAATACTTGTCGTTGTAGACTTATTTTTTTTTTCAATATATTTGTCGTTTTTTTTTTTCAATGTAACTTTTGTAAACAATTTCCAAATATAACCTCAACTAAACTAATACAATATATAAAAATTTAAACAACTAAATAATTAAATTTTAAACATGTTACTCTTTGTGAATATCTCAAGTGTTCCTTTTCATAATTTGATAATTCATTTTCTTCTTTCCAACTAGTCAATGTAGTCAATAATTGTTAGAGGAATAACCTTTAGTTATTGCTCAAACTTAAAGAGCAAAAAATAAACTATTTAATTATGATTGTAAATTGATATTATTTATAAGGTTAATATAATCAAATTACAAAAGTTCTTAATCTAATCAAACCATCTTAGAACGACAAGTATTATGGATGGGAGGGAGTATATATTATCATAACCGTGATTCGCGATGTTCATTAGATGCTGTCTAGTTGTATTCGCACGCGGTGGTCCAGTTAAGCAATCCAACGGTTTAAAACCAACTTACATTTCTAGATCTAATTTGATCCGTCAGATCTCTGGATCTCACTTTCTGAACACAATGAAGATGACACTGTCAGAATGAATCTGGACGAAATTACGATCTTACACCTTCCCTCATCAGCTCCTATATATAATGCCTCTACGCTCTTCCTTCACCTTCGTACTACTTCATTTCTTCAGCAGCCTCCATTACTAATCTCTCTCTTTTAGTCTCCTCTTAGGTATGTAATCTTCTCGTCGATTCATACTTTCTGTAGAATTTGATCGAAGTG
>CM051370.1:10147659-10247659 GCA_028015245.1 Cardamine occulta | reverse complement strand
TCGATTTTTCGAATTGAATTGCTGTCTGGTTCGATTTTGAATTTATACTGTTTTATAGATCTGGTTTTTGAATTTGATTGAAGTTTCTTATACTCATTGATCTTGTTGATTTCTCTGTTTAGGATGGAATCTTTTTTGTTTACCTCTGAGTCCGTCAACGAAGGACATCCCGACAAGCTTTGCGATCAGATCTCCGACGCTATTCTCGATGCTTGTCTTGAACAAGACCCCGAGAGCAAAGTTGCATGTGAGACATGTACCAAGACTAACATGGTCATGGTCTTTGGCGAAATCACCACTAAGGCTAACATTGATTACGAGAAGATTGTTCGTAAAACTTGCCGTGAAATCGGATTTGTATCTGACGATGTTGGTCTAGACGCTGACAATTGCAAAGTCCTTGTCAACATTGAGCAACAAAGTCCTGACATTGCTCAAGGTGTTCATGGTCATCTCACTAAGAAACCAGAGGAGATTGGAGCCGGTGATCAAGGTCACATGTTTGGTTACGCTACTGATGAGACTCCTGAGCTTATGCCTCTTAGTCACGTTCTCGCTACTAAGCTCGGAGCTAAACTCACTGAAGTTCGCAAGAACGGAACTTGTTCGTGGTTGAGACCAGACGGTAAGACTCAAGTCACTGTTGAGTACTTAAACGAAAACGGAGCTATGGTCCCTGTTCGTGTTCACACTGTTCTCATCTCAACACAGCATGATGAGACTGTGACTAACGATGAGATCGCAGCTGATCTCAAGGAGCATGTGATCAAGCCAGTGATCCCAGAGAAGTACCTTGATGAGAAAACCATCTTCCATCTCAACCCATCTGGTCGTTTTGTGATTGGAGGTCCTCACGGAGACGCCGGGCTTACCGGCCGTAAGATCATCATCGATACTTACGGTGGTTGGGGTGCACATGGAGGTGGTGCTTTCTCTGGAAAGGACCCAACTAAGGTCGATAGAAGTGGGGCTTACATTGTTAGGCAAGCAGCTAAGAGTATTGTAGCCAGTGGACTTGCGAGGCGGTGCATTGTGCAAGTATCATACGCCATTGGTGTCCCTGAGCCATTGTCTGTGTTTGTGGACAGTTATGGAACCGGGAAGATACCAGACAAGGAGATTCTTGAGATTGTGAAGGAGAGTTTTGATTTCAGGCCAGGGATGATTTCGATTAACTTGGATTTGAAGAGAGGAGGTAATGGTAGGTTCTTGAAGACTGCTGCTTATGGTCACTTTGGAAGGGACGATGCTGATTTCACCTGGGAGGTAGTGAAGCCACTCAAGTCTAGCAAGGTCCAAGCTTGAAACCTGAATCATTCTCAGGTTTAGCCTCTGTTTCACTATTGTTCTGTTTCAGTCTCGTTCTCTGTATTTTAGGCTCTTTCTTGTTTAATAGTTTCAAACTCTGAGATGGGTTTATTCTTTTTTATTTCAACTTTGAAGAACAAACAAAATTCATATTTTGGAAAACTTTATATTATTATTTATATGTTGTTGTTTTGGTAAGAAAGTTAAAAATCATATTTTGTATTTCTTGTTTCTTTTGAGAAGAAAATTATATAAAAGAATGGTTTTTTTTGTTTGCATTAAGATTTTGGCTTTTGAGAACATGATGAGTTTTAGAGTGCACTAGTGATTCCATGAACACAGACATCAGCTTCAACGAGACAGACATCTTTAAGCAACAAACCACTGTTTGGCTGTGTCATATAAACCATCGATATATATTTCACCCATCCGTTCTCCGAGCTCGATCGACTAAACCACTTAGTAACTGTAAACCACATATAAGTTACAAATCAAGAAGTGTGAGTAGATTCACATTCACATAACATTAACAAGTATCAAGAAATGAGTTTGTGGGTGTTTTTACCTTTCCCGGCAATGTGCCTGCCTTGTAACTGATCAAATATTCGAATTGTAAACTCTGCAAATATCTTTGTACTGTCTGAAACGGTTTCAGGATCTACAAGGATCAGATAGATTGAAACATAGGTTCCTGTTCCTTGCTTCGTTCCCGTTGGATAAATCCGTATCTTCCTGCATCAAAACTGTTTTATTAGCTTAAAGCGTTTTAGCTACCGTTTTGAGATTTTTGCCAAAATATGTTGTGTACCATTTTATATCG
Organism: Cardamine occulta; assembly: GCA_028015245.1. Lineage (NCBI taxonomy): Eukaryota > Viridiplantae > Streptophyta > Magnoliopsida > Brassicales > Brassicaceae > Cardamine > Cardamine occulta. The sequence continues at coordinate 10,245,531 of CM051370.1, read as the reverse complement.
CCAGCGAAGAAAGCATTAGAGTCATAGCTTTGTTTGTCTAACTTGGAGAAATTCTCGATTTTCCAAACATGCTTAGAGCTAGTAGCATCTTTAATCATTGATAAACATTCTCCTCTCCCACTTCTTCTCTCTTTAGAAACAAATACATCAGCTCCAAACATACATGTGTCTTCTATAAGGTAACCTTTTGACGCATCAAAGAATGTACCAGTAGGGATGAATTTATCGAATCCCCATTCACGCTTGACCGCATGAAAACGTCTCTCCTTTCCTGCCACATGAAATGCATATAAGGATGGGATCAAGATGAAAGAAACATAGTAATTTGATGAAGTGACAAAGAAGTTACAAATATACCTTGTAGAATCAAATAATGATCTTCGTTTTGATCGAGCAAATACAAACGGAAAACAGCGGAAACCTCCCACCCTGGAGTTAATGAAGTAGAGTCTGCAAGAGCCAAGTAAACAGAAACATGGTCTTTCGTATTCTTGCTCTTGTTTCCATTTGGGAACAGAACCAGTTTCCTGCAACCAAAACCAGTTTATCACATGTTAAAAATGATGCACACTAATTTACAAAATTCACGGTATTTAACTGGACACTAGATACAAAGATGGTCCCATATTTCACATGGAAAACAATTCACTAGAGTTGGAATACAATGACCAGAGAGACTTTATACTAGTCCATTATGCAAAGAGAAAAAGAGGATGTAAAAGTGTCTTTTTGAATAAAGTGACCACACCTAAAATAATGTAGAATTGTATTCCACCAACAAAAAGCAGGGAGAAAATGAGGCATGTTCCAACAATCAATAAGCAGGATTAAAGATACCAACATGTGTTTTGATGATTAATTTTCAGACAACAAAGGGGCTTATTAATAATTAAACAAAGAAGAACAATAAAGTTTTGTAATATAATGATTTCACACCATTTGTAGCCTCCAGCTTCAAAGCTCTCTGTTTCATATCTATCTATAGCATGCTTTGTAAGGAGTGAGAACGACTCTATCTTGACCATGTAATGTGTTGGTGGTGCATCAGAAATAGACTTTATAATTTCTGCAAGCATTTCGCACAAATGTTACCTTTGAGAAAACTCTCTTAATAACAAAACTTGGCAACAACCAAAGGATATAGAACATATTATTATCCAAAGATTGAACTTTGTTTACATGAATTACAGTGTAACAATGGGAACATAAAAGGACCATTGATAATATAGGACTATCAAATCCCTAACAGATGAGCTATGTAGAGAATCGTATGCACATATACATACACCATTGGTAACTCTGTGTATTTAGTCAGATAGGTAAGTGAAAAATATAGAGGGAAATAGAGATGATACCATCATGATCACCAAAACTAGCCATGAGAAGATTATACAGAAACCAGAGAGGAAACCTCTCTGTTCACTTTCTATTTATAGGTGAAAGAAATAGATTGCATCTTGTGTGTTTAGAATCAAACCTTTATACTTTGCTTGAAAGGGTTTTACATTTTTCCATGCCTGAAAACTTATTCCCTGTGAGGTTGCAGAACCAAAAAGCAAGAATATATATAAAAACTTAGCAAGCATATACTGCAACCCCCACCCCAAACACACGTAAAGAGGAGGGAAACAATAAGCATCACTTGATAACAATGAAAAAGTACTACTTGTTTAAAATATGGAGAGAAAGAAAACTAAAGGAGTATTAAACGAACAATGAAGCCAGATGTTTTGAAAGTCACTCACTAATTTATTTACTGGTCTATAAAATTATTGTAGATGAAATGTATTCCATCAAAAACACCACAACACATCCGATCTTCAAGTTTTAACCTATATTGAGCAGCACCCTCATCAACACTTTCACTGCTTTTGCCAACCAACACCAAAAAAAATACAGAGTATTATTCAAAATATGGTTATTGGTACTCTTACACTTAAAAGATATGGAAGCAAAAGGAAGAAACATAGATCATTAGATTATTACGATTATAGAGAGACCAGTCCAGTCTTTGACACTTCAGTCAAAACTTCAGTTAAGGACGAGACTTGGACACTGTCTTCATCTCCGAAAGGCCTGCCTTGATTGATATACAAGAATGCTGTAAAACCGGATAATTCGGTTTAACCAAACCGGAAAACCGGTTGTCGGTCGGCCATTCCAAGCTAATATTTTACTCTGATTACCGATGATTACCTACTCTCCTGTCTCTTTCACCTTGGTTTGATCAAAGGAACCAAAACAAAAAAAAGTGAGGAGATCCGTTAGTGTGATTAATTACGACGGAGAAGACGAAGGCTATGGCTACAGAGACATCAACGCAATCTTACAGCGAGCAATGGTATTGGGACGATCGCTACACCAACGAATCTGAACCGTTCGATTGGTATCAAAAGTATTCCTCCTTGGCTCCTCTCATCAATCTCTACGTTCCTCACCGTAATCACCCAGTCCTCGTCATTGGCTGTGGAAACTCAGGTTTCTTTAACTAACTCTTTCGATTTCACTGTTTTTTTTTTACTGTTCTTGATCTGTCTTTCGATGCAGCGTTTAGCGAGGGAATGGTGGATGATGGATACGAAGATGTAGTCAATATCGATATTTCCTCTGTGGTGATTGATACCATGAATGAGAAATATTCCAACCGTCCTCAGCTCAAATGTACGACTCTTTTTGTTTTCTTACATTTGTTGATTTCTTCTCTGAATCGATTTGGATCATGTGAAAACAGATTTGAAGATGGATGTTCGTGATATGAAGGCATTTGAAGCTGCTTCTTTTGATGCTGTAATCGACAAAGGTATTATTACTTCATGTTTAATCTCATGAAGAGCTCCAAATGCATTGTGTTTTCATGTAATCACATTTTTGATTTTTTTGGTTTCTGTGTGTGTGTGTTTCCAGGAACCTTAGACTCCATTTTGGTGAGTGATGTCTAGTGTCTATTTTACTTATGCTATTTCTAGATTCTGATTTCTCACATAAAGTCTTTCATGTATAGTGTGGGAGCAATTCGAGGCAATACTCTACACAAATGCTTGAGGAAGTTTGGAGGTACTAGCTACTACTATATCCATGATACATGACACTAAATGTTGAATTGCTTTTTAGTTTATTTATTGTGGCTTCTCCTGTTATATTTTCTTTCTTGATCCTTTCACCTATAATGAAAACAGTTGATGAAAACTATAGGGTTCTCAAGGATAAAGGAGTCTATATCTTGGTAAAATCTTTATATCGGGTTTATTATTATGTGTTTCTGTTAGTTTTAATACACGTTGATTTAAATTTGGTTCTCTGAAGATTACATATGGAGCTCCTACTTACCGTCTTCGGCTGTTTAAAGAATCATGCGCTTGGACAACAAAACTCCATGTGATAGGTTAGCTAAAATTCAGAGAACATCATTTAGTTTGTATCTTGTAATATGCCTCTTGTAATATTTGTGGATAAAAGTTCCTTGTTCTCTGCTGGCTTCTGCTGTCTTTTGTATGCAGACAAAAGTTTAACCGATCATCCATTAGAAACCCCAAAATGGGAGCTGACAAAACCTGTTCCTCTAGATGATGAGGGAAGTTCAGTGGAATCTGTTATTGGCAAAAGCCCTGATGTCCATTACATCTACGTCTGTACTAAGGTGTGTAGTTTGATGCTCATTCATTGCTTTCTATAGCCTTTTTGCTAAAATGATGTTTTTCTGTTTCTGGATAATAAGTTTGCATCTGGCTTTATCTCATGATTAATCCACTCTTCCACATAGATCATGCAAGTCTCAATTACGAACTCAGTCTGAGTTTCTCCTGTCTTTGTTTTTATGAAAATTGTCTCAGGATGAGTCGTTGAAGATGGAGGCAGACGAAGCCTGAAGTCATGGGAGAACCTTTTTGTGCCATTTGCTTCAACATACAAGTCCTAGGAGGTCTGCATTTTTGTCTTTTGTTGTATTTATCTGCAACATGTTATTAGCAATCTTGGGTTCATGTTTGTTACTCCTAACCTAGAGATTTCCTTACCAATTCTTGGAACAGAATTGGTAAGGAAAGCTCCAACGATCACATCTTGGATTCATGTTTACTCCTTAGTTAGGAGTAACAAAACTATAATTTTATTAGCAATGGGAAACGTTCTTAACATTGAATCACCATTTGCAATCTCTTCCTTCATAGAAATATAAACATACAAATACAACAAGAGGCCAAGTTACAACATGTTATATGCATTCTTATACACAGCAATTCCAATTTAAACACAAACAAAAGTTGAAAGCATCCCAAGATGTAATTCCATCAAGCTACTGGACGTAGGTCTTGTGGTCATGTTAGTGATCGATCAAGCCAAAAAAACGCAGGAGAGATTGGTGAAAGTCGCTCCTTTATTTAGCCACAATTGCAGAACATGTGCCTTGTTTGGATTTTGCTGGAATAGCTTCATTGGTTTGACTCGTGCGATATATACTCTTAAGCACAAGCCAAGGAGAAGAGAAGCTTTAAGAAATATTCCTACCGATATCTTGTACCAGAGCTCTGTCCTTGAGTTCTTGCAGATAGATGGTTATTGCTCGTTTTGCGATACTTTGCCAGTTCGTTATTAGCATGGGAAAGAAGCTTCTGAGCGTTTTCCAATCTCTTGGTATAATCAGTATCAGCAAGTTTAAATGACACTGTATCCTGTTTCAGTAAAAACGATATTCAGAATCTTAGAATCAACCATCCATTTCTTCGCCATTATTCTTGTTTCGGCTACATTCAGTTAAACAATGGCAGCCTGTTATACATACCTTTATTGTCTGTGGAGCACGATGGTTACTGGCTCGTGCATCGTGGACTGTTCGATCTAGTTCAGCTAACTTCCTCAGCAAATTGCTCTTGTCATTCTGCAAATGGAAGAGAGAAGAATCATAGTTTATGGAAGACACATACAATAAATAGCTGGTAGCGAGATTATAGGTAGAAGACACTCTTGATTACCTTCAGCATTTCGTTTTGCATAGAAAGCAACTGAACTCGCTCTTGTAGTTGGTCCAAAGATATCTGTGTTGCAAGAACATCTGTATCTTTCTTGTTCAACTCTGACATGCAGCTGTCCACAAAGAGGCAGAGAATGACTTAAATTTTCTCGGCAGAGAAAGACAAGCACTTTGGCTCGAGATAGAACAGTTTTAGTATATGTAGAAGAGAACTAACCTCTCTCTATCATTAACAAGACAATCAATATGTCTCTTCAGCTTGATGATTTCTTGCTCCTAAAATTGAAAGAGAGAGTAGGTATAACTGTATAAGTAACAAAACTGAAGACCAAGTAAAATAAGTAGATGCAGGTAAGTATATAGCATCACCTTGGATAGGATCTCTTCAGCATGGTGCTGAGCCTCTTCAACCACTCTTTTGACCTGGTGCTGGTCAATCAACTCCTGAAATATCCCAACAAAGAAACCGATATATTTTGGGAAAAAGCGCCTATGAACTCTTTTGAAGATGGCATATACTTTTATATACTTACAGCATAGCTGGTTATATCCATTTTCACACCAAGTAAATCCCGAATAACATCATGAGTCATGCTATCCGCTGCAGCTATCCTCGTGTTCAATTTGCAAACCTGTTTCAGTATGAAAATAATCAATGAGTCACTCTAAATCAAATAGAAAATAATCTTAAAGATCTGTGACCACTCCAGACAAAAAGATCAATCAAATGAAGGTAGGCTGAACCTCTTTCTGTTTAACAGCTAGCAATGACTCCAATTCTTCAACACGAACCCTTGCCATGGTCAATTCTTGATCCTTCTCCAAATTCATCTGTTGTACCAACCCAACTATACATCTAAAGGGTGAACTCGAACCTCTGCTCCGTATTGAGCTTTTTTCAGTTTTATGTGATATGATCTCTGCAGCTGACGAACTTGAGTCCTCAAATTTGAAATCTCGAATCATGACCTCCAGAGTCTTATACTGTTAAGATTGGAAACAAATAAACTATAAGAGCTATATTAAGAAAATAATACTTCCAGGTGCTAATCGAAATATAAACCATTGTTATCAAATTTTGCCTCCTTCAGAAATAATTACTTGAGTTGTTTTTTTTTATAATCATGACCATTAAAGCAAGAACGTCAACAGAGACACAAATATGTGCAAAATGTGTAGCACGGAAACCAGTCATATGCTGGAGCTAATTCAACAATCAAACTAATTGCTGAGAATTGCTAAGGTCTACAAATCTAATACCTTCTCTTGGTAAGCAGCTGCTTGGGCCTCAGAATGCAGTAAAATTTCGGAGATGTACTCTTTTAGCTGTTTAATCTGTGAGTGGGGAAAAACGAAGGCAGAAGTAAAGAAAAAACAATAATCATTTGTGCAAAAAATCAGGGTATTTCGTGAAGAAGTTGAGCCGAGCGATCCAATAATATAACATACCTCTTTGGTTTGTTCTGCTACTTCCTTCTGGAGGACCTGTACCTGATGATGCATACCTTGCAGCTCTGTTGACCTATAGTACATAAATCTTTACCAAACTCAGTCTTCACCGAGAGAGATACACAAGAGAAACTAATATCTTGAGTGGGATTAGGGTGGCTGACCTGGATATTTGACTCTTATATTCCTCTGTGCTTTCATTGTTTGTGACCACAGTGCCAGTGAAGTTTTCAAATCTAAACAATCTCTGTCTGAGAGCTTGAAGCTCTGTCTCTAACGAATCTTGGGTGGTGCGATGCCTTTTAACTTCCTCATCCATATCATACACCTGGAAGCCAAAATAGCTCACATATAAGTATAAGAGTTATTGCAACAGATTGGTAGTGAGTATATACCTATCAGATATAGACAATGAAAAACAAAGCAAACTAACCCGTCTTTCTAATATATTTACAGTACGCTCAAGTTCCTCGACAGAAATTTCTAGAATCTTGACCTCTTCTTCCTTTTGTTCAGCATATATTTTACTTGCTTCAGATTCCTACATGAGAAAAAAAAAACGTTAAATTCCTGTCAACCAATCTTGCTAGAAAATGAATGATTTATCTATACAAATAAAAGGCTCCAAGTCCAAGTTACATACCTGACGAGCCTCTACGGAAATTGCTTCTTTTTCATCAGCTATCGCATAGGCCAACACAAGCTTATTATTCAACGTACAAATTTCTTCAACAAGTTGATCTTTCTCATCGCTGGTCCTTTTCAAGTTTTCTTCAATTGATTTGACTGCAGAAAGCAATTGATTTTCTGCTGTACTAGTCAAGTGAAGGATTTCCTTTTCCAACCTTTTGACAATATCCTTTTGTTCTTCCAATCCCTCTTCAGCTGCAACCTTTTCCATACAGAGATCACTAACGAGGACCCTTAACTCATCATTCTGCTCCACAAGAATTTGTATCCTCTCTTTGGCCTGCTCTAGATCTGACTTTGACGTGAACAAAGCCGTTTTTAAGTCAATGGAGCAATTTTCAAGATTCTCGTTATGAACAAAAAGATCATGAACTTGACTTGCTTTCAGCTCCAGCTCTTGCTGAACTTTGCATAACGCATCAAACAGCTCATCCATTTCATTTTTGATATCTCTCTTATTTGATGCCGATTCCTGAAGTAGCCTAAAATCAAAAAGCAAGCCTTCAAACAAAGCTTCTTTTCTCTCAAGCTCCTTTTTCAGATACAAGTTCTCATATAATAGGCTTTCATGTGACTGAAGAACTTCATCATTTTCTAAACCTGTGACCAAATCTGCTTTGTTTTGCTTTCCACTGACTTCATCTTCAACATTATACCCAATGGCATTAGTTCTCACTGACTGTTGGTTTTCTTGCCCTGCGAAGTGGGGAGTGATAGCCTGTTTTCTCTGATCCAAAATTTGATCGATCAGTTTCCCAATATGGCACTGGTATGTTGCATACATGGTGAACTCTCTCTCCATGTAATCAGATACAATCTGTTCAAGTGGTGGTCTTGAGTTGGAAATCAGTTGAAGTAGCTCTTTCCCAGCTAAAATGACATGGGAAAATAAAGCCTCTAACGTTTCTTCTACTCCTCTTTTCGTTTCCAGAAAATATTCTTCAAGCAAAGACACTGAATTTTCCATGTCCGCCAAAGTGGAGTGTGTTTGCTTTAGCAAGATTTGATTTTCTTGTTCACATGCAGATAGTGCAGACTTGACCTGTTCAAGATCATTCGTCAGATGTTGTTCCTTAACCTTTAGCTCTTCATGGGTTTGAAGCCACATTCCAGTAACATGTTTTGTTTTTTCATTGGCCTTTACTAATTCACATAATGTGAGATCAGCTTCTTTCATGGTAGCATTGACTGCCTCAAATCGATCGAAGAAACTTCTAAAAGGATCCACTCTCTGCATAAGATCCAGATATATCTCAGAAGAAAGCTGCATAGATACAAGTTCAGTGGTTTACTTTGTCACTGGCATGTACCATTTTCTTTATGTATCTTCACAAAATGAAACGATGCTAATAAAAACTTACTGGGTTTCTGCTTTTGCATTCCATTTCTGCTTTCCCTATCATCATCGTCAATGGCTTCTCTACTGGTTGCCTCCCCTCTGCATAAAGCAAAATTTTTAAGCTTCTTTCTTTACAGAGAAAACAAAACTGGTGGTTTAGTCAATCAAGATTACTCATTTCAGATCTTAAATTTAGGGTGGTGAATAAGAGTAAACAAGAAAAAGTATACCTCCACAGTAAACACAATTTGCAGAACCATTCTTAGCAATCAAAGCTGCAGATGTAGTCTTGTTATAAATTTCTTGGGCGTCAGATTCAGAACTTGAAACTCCTTGACACTTTACGTTGAGTGCACAATCATGTTGCCATTTACAGTTTGAAAAGTCAGAGATTGATGTTGAAAGCTCATCACTCGCCGGATAAATTGCTTCACTCAGATCTCCATCCTTTGACAAACTAATATCAGCATTCCCTTCCGCACTAGGAGAAGCAGAGATTGAACTTGATGTACCACATTCTTTAACAAATTGATCTTTTACTTTTTCCAGCATTTGGTGTTGATTTCTACAATCAGAAAGCCATTTTGTAACAACAAAAGCAGCCTCGGCATGTCGTTCTGCTTCCGGAATAGAATAGTGTTGTGCTTTTAAGTCACTCTCAAGCGTGAATACCTCATTGCTCATCCTGTCTATTTCATTGTTCAAGCAGAAAGCCTCTTCAGTAGTTGCAGCATTGCCACCCAGTTGAAATCCGCTGAGAGCAATTGTTGCGCCCTTTAAGGAATTCAGCTTCAAATCCATCTCTGATAACAATATCCGTGCATCTTCCAAGCTTTTCTGTAGAAGTAAAATTGTCTCTTCCTTTTTTATACAATTTTTTGCAGCCTTCTCAACATAATCACCTATCCACGCATTCACTTGTGGAAATGAACAGATTATACTTTCAATCTGCGTAGAGGCATCATTGATGGATTTAGACCCATCCACAATGAAATTTGTTAGTTCTAAGGTGGCCTTTTCCCAGTCTTGGTTAAGCACTCTCATTTCTGCCTCTCTAGCAGTTATATTATCTTTCAACGATTGATTTTCTTCAGTCAAATTAAAGATTCTTCTTTGAAATTCAGACTGGAGAGCAATCACCTCTTCCTGCAGCTCAAGAATAGTTCTGGCAGTTTCTGTCTCGACTTGCTCGCGGACTACTTCAATGTCTTCTTGTTGAGATATCTGTGACTTATGCTCTTTTTCATATTGACAATTGAGTGTTCTGGCCTCCTTGAGGTCTTTAATTACTTTCTCCAACTTGAGCTGCAGGACTGACCGGTCTATCCCCTCATCAGTCTTCACCAGTGCATCTCTGTTATTGACCATGCCACTTAACTTCGTCTCATAACCCTCTATCGTAGGAACAGATTCTCTTTCTCTACTACTTCTGTTAGTCCGCAAGTTCATGGATCTATCATTCTCCTCTACCTCATCTTGCGATTCATTTATTAGCCAAACCATATTGCCATCAGGCTTACGTGATTCACTAAAATTGTTGCTGCAGTTTTTACTCTCTGATATAGCCACCTCTTCTCGGCTTTCACTTATAGTTGGCATTGTTTCTGCCTGTTTCAACAGAATAAAAGGGCGTTAAACAAGCTTTTCTATGAAGCAACTTTAACTATAATTCTTATGATACAATTAGTAACTGAACCAACCATTGAATATTTATGTGCTTGATTACCCTGCTCAGCTTCACTAGTGGAAGATGGAACCTGCAAAAGGTACAAGAAAGATAAACCACCAGCGAAGAAAATTTTATAACAATCATTCCTTTCTCAGTCTGAATTCTTACAAACTCGGATTGTGTTTGATCGAATTTCAAGTATCTTCCAAGTCCTAATTGTATTTCATCTAATTCTCTGCATTGAAAAGCAACATCAAATCAGGCTTATTTTTCGATTTAGCCAAATTAGTTATATGTATTATGTTCAATGAGAAAAATGAAAAGTCACAAGTTCAAGGTTATCTTATCAACAAACACAAGCCATAGCAGAATTGTGGTAGAACTTGGTTATGGACGTATGATGAAACACTCCAAAAATAGGATGACAGTTTTAGAAAAAAATGTCAGAGATCTCAAAAATTGTTCCATTCCACATCTCGCCACAAAACAAAAAAATGCAACAATGTAAATAATTTTCATACAATGTCAAACCTTCACACATGATAATTGAATTTCATATAATTTCGTATATTACCTGATCAAACTAGAGTTCATATTTCTGCAGTCTTCAAATTCCTTTTCCACTTCGTTCTCCTACAGTGTTGTCAAAGTTCACGCATAAGAAACTAGTAGCAAAAGTATCTAAGAAACTAAGAATAAAAAATAGCATATTTTTCCCAAACCTTCGTCACATGGTTAGAAAAGAATTCATCTTTTGCTTCAAGAACATCAAGAAGCTGCATAATAAGTGACGAAAGTTCAGTTTGAAATCATAGGCTGAAAGTCCATTTGGTGAAGGCATTCTCATACCTGGTCACGTAATCCTGTCACCTCAGCAAGCAATGCATCTCGTTCCCCATGCTCATAAAACTTCTGATATCTGAAAAGGTAGTCAAGATCAGACATAAGACCTTAACAAAAAGACTTTTCAAAAGCATTTAACAGGGAATTTACCGTTGTAGCTGTTCTCGGAGCTTAGTATTCTCCAAGGCCGAACGTGACAACTCTGGATTCTTGTCAATGCTTGCCCAAAGCAGCTTGATTTCTCCTTTTAGAGTTTTATTTTCTTCAATGAAAGACTCTTTTGTCATCAACGAACCAGATGTACAGATTTCCATCTCTCCAGCTTTCTCTTCCTGAAGATTAAGCATTATTTTAATGCGCTTAGTACCTTCTTCCATGTCTCTAACCTGTAGTAAATGGCCAAGATATAAGATGAACTGAATTATAATCTATTTCGTTTGGATAATGAGATGTATCTGTCAAGGATATGTCCTTTCAAATTTTGAAATTGAACAGTCCTTGTAGCAAAACTAACCAAGCAGTCTATACGCTCAATCTCAGCCTCGGATTTCTGAAGGGCAGTTTGAGCAATCTTTTCCCTTCTGAGAGAGCCAATCAAATTATCTTTCATTTTTTTCACCTGTTACACAATATGAAGCCAGCTCAATATCATAGCCGCAAGATATCAACAAATTTGTTGCAAAAATATCTTCTCTCTGAGTGAGTTGTGCACCTGACAGTGACACTTGTCTTGTGTTGTCTTTTCTGCTACTTCACATGTACCAGAGTATCTGGATTCTTCAAGAGAAGCTATGCAGTCTGAAAGATCCCCACAAGAGTTATGGTTCTTTATAAGGGAGGAAAGTTGGACCTGTTTGAATATATGAAAAGATTTTGATATCACCTCATGACTATGTAGGAAATGAGAAAATTTGCTGTTTGGTGCAATTTTGCCAATAATCAATACCTTTAACTTTCTTATTTCCTGTTGTAGTGCTCTAACATCCCCAGAGGCATCTTCATTGACCGTAGCCTGGAAAAAAAAAGTGGAGCAACCTTACATCAGGTCAAGCTTCCATATAAAAACACATAATAAATGAATTACAAACTACATTATTCTGGATTAGTTTTGCCCGTTGCGCGAACTTCAGAGTGCTAAGGGTTTCGTTTGTAGAGCTACAATAAAACAATAACAATCAGAAATACACAAGACAAGACATATTAGGTAACTCATTAAACAAGAATGGCTATTTGTACGAACCAAAGAGATGGGCTAACGTTAGCTATTATCATTGTTTTAGAATTACCCCCTAGAGAATCCTGAAACCATATCTGAAGTTAGTCCCAGTGCAATTGCTACCAAAAGAAATGAAGGTTGAAGTGCTATAATAGACATACCTGCAGTAAAAAGGTAAGTCGAGAATCTCTATAGGGGACGTGTCTATGTTTCCCATGTGCCAAATCCACCAGAGACATTATCACTAAGCTAGATAGACAGATGAATGAAATAGTGTTAGTAGATACAAAATTTTTGTTACAAGATTGTAAATAAAAAAAGAGCAAAATAAGAGGTGTAAGAAATTATTTGCATCTTATCTTGTCATAAGATTATTTATCTTAAAGTTCATAATCATTTTCAAGTTGTTAAAGACCTCAAAGCTATTAAATTCACGCCACCCTTTCTTGTTTTGCATATTTTCAGTTTCTTCACAAATTTTCTCCATCAACTGTACGTATATTATTATGACCTGAGATCTAAGATGCTTAACAATGTACAACAGAAACAGTTCATGAAAAAAAAGGCAGAGGGCAGACAAACTGACAAGTAAACATATATATCTGAAAGGATTACCCCAGAGTGGATAAAGATTTGTTAATGTTTGCTGCTTCTTTTAGGCGATCCCCTTCGGCACCTGAGCTTTTCTGTCTATATATATAATAAAAATTATATCAGCTGTCAAAGATGCAAATGTAAACACGGTAAAATGTACTAGCTACCTTTCAGAACCAGCCAAATCGACCAAGTTTAGTCTGGCAAATCTTGAATGAGTTAAAGAATCTCTCTCCCAGAGGCTTTCGATTGTACACGTGAAAACGCTGTGAGATCTGCTGCTTTCACTGTTCATACGGGTTGCAGCTATTTTCCGGTTCGTTGCTCCCTAAGCATAAGTAATACATTTCAAGTTAAATACTTCAACACTTAACTCTTAAAATAATTTCTGGGTATGGAAGTCCTGCCTGTAGTAGAAGCCTTAGAACATCAGTAACAGTTCTCACATTATGTTCTACAAGATTTTCGACATAGACACCTTTTCCCAAGTCTTCTCTGAGCTGAAATATGGAATTCGACGTTATGGCCTATCTCAAAACAAAAGGAAACAGACTGATAAATAATAACAAAGTGATGGAAGAAAAAAAAATTGAATTACTTGCAAATTGGTTGACGATGGTTCCAAGAGGTCGGTTATCTGCTCGTTATATATCTCAAGAAAAGAACATTTGCAACTGAATTTCAGTTTTTCATCTCTCCTTCCCTCTTCTTCCTGTTATATAACACCTTTTCAGTACTAAAATATATTGGCTTGATGTGATTCATTGGGAGGAAGTTAGGCAATTACCATTTTAATTCTTGAGAACAGATACTCAAAAATACGAGCAGTAACTCCGCAGTCTTCACCGAGGCTTCCCTCTGCCTCCGATATCTCTCCCATCATAGTATAAGTCTTGCCACTACCAGTCTATATGAGAGGATGCTAAATTTCTGAATTTTGCACCACAGAAATTCTAACAAGCAGAAACATATCATCATTTATGATCTCACCTGACCGTAGGCAAACACACAGCTATTGTAACCAGACAAGCAATTCTCCACCATGGGCAGCCCAGCAACACGAAATAGTTTTTCCTGAATAATAACAAATAGATCACCAATGTAACCAAGTAACTACATCACATAATAACATATGATAAAAATAAAATAAAGGTAAGTGTAGCAACTAACAACGGGACAGACTATTCATTCTTGTAAATGTGTAGCATCAAAGTAAGCCTCTGAAACTAGCTATTGTTTGCGTTTAAGTGTAGCTACATGAATTTGAAATGGGTTTTTTACCTGAGATATTGCCTCACTGGCAACATGGTCAAAGGTGAATCTGGTCTCAGGATGGCCTAACCAGACCAATGATTGTGGACTCTCCTGTTTTAAACACTTACCATTTCCTTGAGTTGCCCTTTCCATTGAACTTAATGGCCTCAGCCTTATCAAAACCTACACCATACACCTAAATTAGTAAAATTCAAACAGTTATTAAGAATCTCCTAAGCAATGCACCAACCTGCACATTGTGCTCTTTCCAAAACGAATGATCTTCATTGAGCTCAAAATGTGGAATTGTTTCCGCAAATCTAACAGACTCAGCCATAGAAATTCCCCTTGGAATCCTCGAGAACGAGCTCGTTCCTCTTCCACCAAAAGACTGAACAACTCTTGCTCCGGTAACACAACCCCCACCAAGAGAAACCCTAGCACCGTTCCTAGTGGGCGTACTCTGTGCAGAGTTAGGCTCCGATCGAGTTTTACCATTACGACTAACAATCTTAGGGTTGTTCAAATCATGTATACTACTCGCGTTTCCACCTCTACCTTCCAAAACTTCGAATCTCTTCTCCGGACCCAGTGTTCGATGGTGCTGCTGCGTTCTTGTACCTTCCAATTTCTGAACCAAATCGGCATCGGATAGATGATTCCCCTTCTGCAGTTGACTTGGATCCGGGATCGAATTCAGAGGAGCTCTTGACGGCGAAAACAGAGACAAGCTCGCGAACTCGTTCTCTTCCGATTCTGGCATCTCGATTCTCGGAACGTTTCTGGCCATGATAGATCGACCACTAGCTTGTAGCGTCTTTCAACATGCATAAACCTTGGATTCAGAAAGAAGAAGAAGAGGATTCGACTTCAATTAATGCTTATTAATAATGCTTATACTGGAACAAGGAGAAACTTGCTCAGAAGCTTGAGGATGAAATTAATGCTTACTTAGCTTTTGAAGTTTTGAGAGTTGTTGTTGTAGGCCTTCAACTCAGATTTGAATTGGGGGGAGTGAATTTTCAAAATTAGAAAGTTTAATTTTTTAAGGATGAACCCTTTTACTTCGTCTGTATTACGAATGGGCCCTTCTATTATCTCGGTTTTCAAATTTGATATTTTATTATGTAATATGGTACAAGGTTAACTTTTCCATCATTTGCATACTTAATAAAGTATTCAAAGATTTATTTCGAAATTCTCATTTCTTCTTTCCAATTTTCAATTATTAAAAGTTTTCGTGTTTCTTCTAGAGTTCTAGGATATTTGCTAGTTTCTTCCCTCCAATTTTCATTTTACAATATTAGTATGCCTTGATTAGTGTATTTTTAAATCTTACAAAAACACATTGGTTAGTGCCTTAGTGGTTAGTGGTTACAATGAAATATTGTAATTAATGGATTCAAGGAGCTTAACGGCCCCACCTACAAAACAAAAGTAGTGGTACAATAATATAAACTGTAATTAATGTCTTTGATCTCTTTATATCCAAGAAGTCAAAATAAATAAATAAATCACTTGAAAATGTAATTTTCAAAATTTGTTAATATTCGTGAATCTGACGTTTCAAAGTCTAGGCAGGATGATATATTCACTTTTGGAGTTTTCCAAAATATTATATTTTACTAAATTTTAAATTTAATTAATAAAATATATTTTAAAGATACTTGGTGTAATCTACAAACGATTAATCGACAAAGTTATAAAAATGAAATGAAAGAAGAATTTAATCCAAAAAATAGTTCATATTCAAATAATTTTAAATTTCTTTGGAATTGACATACAAATATATCACAAAACAATGTCAATCAAAGACATAAACATAGCCAAGAGAATTATTATATAATCTATGTTTGTAGAATTGCAGCCTCCTCGATCAGTCATACCTCCACCTGAAAATAGAACAAAAATACATACATCTTACATATATTTAAAAGTCAAAGAAAATAATTCAATGGAAACAATCAAGGATGATCACAAACGATTACTGCATAGTGCATACAGTAGAATAATTACTTTTCGAGACGATAATTGCTGTCATAGGGCTAAATTTACCAATATAAAAAGTCATCCGCTCTGTTTGGAATTATCTAAAAAGCAGAGGGATTGATACGGTAATTACCACATTCTCTCGTAGGGTTGTTATTGGAAGCGGGACATTGGCAAAGAAAGATTTCCGTCTCGGCGTCGAAACCACACGTGCCATCTGACTTCTGGCAACGGTCACAGCCAATTTCAGGCATGGAGTACGAAAGCTCGATACCGTACGACCAATCCAAAGGCGCCACGTCTCTCATTTTACCATTGTCAATCACCGTCGTGTAATGTGAGCAATCCAAGATGTTCATACTCATCACCCGCACCGTATCGTAGCTAGTGAAACAGCAATACGGCGTCGTATTAACTGTACTATTACCTAGCAACAACAAAAATCGCTACAGTATTTTAAAAATTGCAGATTCTATTTTCTAGAAAACAAATTCAAATCTGGGTAAAATTCGACGAAACGTGAAATTAAAATTTTCAAATTATTGATTAATTGAGAAACAGGAGATCAAAATTGAATGTGTACCAGAGGGTGAGGAAGTGTTGAAGATGCGAAATGAGGTACATGAGCTATAAAGCTCGTCGCAGGAATGGCCGGCGACATTAAAGCAGAGATTCCGGTAACGATTATGCACCGGAGAGTCGTTGGAGCAATTAAGGAGTGCGAAAACGGTGTCGTACGATGGTCTAATAAGAGCGTTTTGAATATCCGCCATTTTGAAATCGTGGTGAGGTTGGAGAATCGAGCAAGTCGACATCGCCGGATCGAAGACAACCATCGTGTTCTTCTGGTAATCGATTCTCTGGACCTTGTAGCTTCCGGAAGGAGTGAGGAAAAATAGATCGGTGGAGCAATTGAACATTCCTTTGAACTGAGGAGATCCACAACCGTCGTCGATGCTGAATGGATAGTTTATCGGGATGTTGCCGCATAATGTTCGACACGATGTTGCTCCTGAGGTTGTTAATGGCTGAAATGTTACTGTGTAGAGGAAGGAGAAGAAGAAGAAGAAGAGCCTCGTCATTTGTTGTTTTCTACTGTCCTTTTTTCTCCCTGTAATCTCTCTCTCTCTCTTTTGTTCCCACACTACCTGGTGTACGAATATGCGCAGATATTTTTTGAAGGGTTTATGAAAATTAAAAATCAATTAAAGAAAAAACACTGTATAGTAGATCCGTATATAAACGTAAATTTGGAATGTTATCTCGAAATTGTGTTTTAATTTATTTTTTTCCCCAATTTTTGTTGGTGGTTTAACTCTTTAAATACTTTAATTTTTAGTGACTTTTTCTTAACTTACTAAATTATTTTATGTAATTTTTAATAACTTTTTAAAACGCTTGAAAAAGTGATTAGATGTTAATAGATTTTTAAAATAACTTTTAAAATTTTTTAATATCTTTTTCTTATCAAAATGTGATTAGATGTAAAACACTTTGACGACGTTTGTTGTATCTTATTTCAAGAAAACAATAATAACTATTAGATTACAAAAACATATATATGAAGCAAATTTAGTTTGTTTTATCTTTAACTTATGTTTTCTTTACATTTTGCTTATAGTTTTCTTTATATTTTTGTGGAGGTTTATACGTATGTCCCTCACGTGAAAACCACAGTAAAAAAAAGTACCAAGTCACTTTACTGATCCCAGATAAAAGCATGGGAATTGAAGATTGTGGAGTTTAAGCCATTTTTGGAGTTGATATTGTCTTTTTCAAACGCTGCAATGTAACTCTGATCTACGGATTATCTACATTATATTATTTTACACTGGTAAGTACTGACAAAATACATTATCAGTATAAAAAGTGAAGTAGATTTGAGTTATTATTGTTTCCAAATATTATTCACTTATTCCTACATCCAAACAATCTTTAAATCAAATAAAAAATAAATATTAAAAGATTTTAATAATATAGAAACTAACATTAATTTCAAATTTCCTAAAATCTTTCTATCCAATTTAAATCAATATACTTGAAAAATATGAATCTCCTTACATCTTTATTTGATCTTATTTTTAAATTATTTTGAATTATTATATAATATATATGATTCAAATTTTTTAAAACGGACATAAATTACTCAATCGATGAAGAAAATAATGTGTTTGTTCAATATCCCACATCGACTAAGAAATTTTATAAGAAGTTTTAAATATTATCTCTATACTATTAAATTAAAGTACAAATAATTATCCATATATCCAAACAACAAGTAGTTATACATGTGTCCAATCACTCACATATTTAGTTTCTTTATTTTTCTTCTTTCTAAATAAATAATAAATAATAAATTAATTCTCTATAATCATTTCCTTATCTACTATTGAGATTTTAATAGTATGAATTATGATTTTCCTACCATCTTTGTTTGATCTTATTTTCAAATTATTTTGAATTATTATAATACATATAATTAATAAAAAAATTCTGCATATGTTGTGATTCAATTTTTTTAAAACGGACATATATTACTCAATAGTGTGTGTTCAACGTTTCATATCGGTAGAGGTGTCAATTTGATCGGTGACCCTCGGGATAAGTACAAGTAAATCCACTATAAGGCGATGAACACAAAATTTTATGCCCTTTAAAAGCGGGCATCATGGACAAGCCCATAGTGGACTGGAGATTTAGCGAGATTTGTCCGCTGATTGGTGGGTCGGCCCGCAGATTACTAATTTTTAATAAAAATAAATAAATTAGATATAAATATATAAATAAATAATTGTATATAGTTGATGAAATATAATCTATGATATATTTGAAAATATAAAGAGTTTATGTATAAAATTAGAATATTTAGAAAAAATATTAAAAATATTTCTATTTAAAAAGTTGTTAATTTTAATTTTTAAAAATATTTTATTTATTTAAATTATAAGAATCAAATCTGCGGGGCAACTCGCTAACCCGTTGGACATAGCAGATTAGGCTTGGAAATAAGAATTACTTACAACAACAACAAAATCGGTATATACGTTAATTTACCAACAACCCCAACACTTTATAATTTAATGAAGTTAAATTACATATAACTAAAAGAAAAATAATTATGAAAACTAAATGAACAAAAATTATAAATCTATAAATTATATGAAAAACTGAACACAAAATATTAAACAGTAAAATATAAATATTTGTTACAATGATTAAGAAAACATTGACTCGCGGTGTACCGCGAGTTCGACTATAGTAGTTTATCAAAATTGGAGAGCTAGATTATGTAATAAAAGCCAAAACACAATTCGGTTAGTAAGAACAAGTCTAAATGACAATTTTTTTTAAAAAAAAATCTATATGACAAAAGGAAATTTCAATCCAAAAGATTCCTAAACTAAAACATACTCAAAACACACTAATTCCTGATCGCTCCATCAAATATTCTCATTTCCACATTCAAGGTTGTCTTATAGAAGAGCCATTTCAAATGACATTTTTTCACCAGATTGTTATGTGATTTTTTTCCGAATATGATTTGTTAAAATCAATGAAATTTAACCAAAAATATTTCAACCCCACGTGTTCCAGTTTCTGCATTCACCATTTACCTTTACTAAACAATTTTGAGATAACGGTCGGATAAATTTGTTTTTTTACCGTAATATATAAATTAACCTGAATTATTCCCGCCATTGGTGCTCCCCAATTCATCAGTGAATAAATAAGTTTTGGAGGGAAGAAAAAGAAAAAGCAAAAAAAAAAAAAAGAAAAAAAAAAGATCGCAATGCTCGTCGCCGCCGACGCCTCAGTTCAGATTGTTCAGCTTCTTGACCAGACGCTTACTTCCATTGATGGCGTCGCCGTTCGCGAGGCAACTGAGGTTCTGGATCTACTGTCTACGGAGCTCCCTCACTTCCCTTATTGTCTTCTCTCCATCGCTTCCGGTAAGTTTTTTTTTCTTGGTTGTCTTCTAATTTATACTCGATTACTTAGCAATTAACTTTCTTCCGAAGCATTGAATTCTGATGAAGTGCTCTGATTTTGATTTCCTCGAACCGGAACAATTAGGGTTACGTTGGTTGACTTCACAGTGAAAGAGGCTTCAAAGATATAATTTGAATTAGATCTTTCTGAGTAAAGAACCCAAGCTCAAGCGTTTTGTTTCTTGTTTAGTATAATTGAATCCTTAAGGAATAACTTGATTCGGTTGATCTAAAAATCAGCCTATGTATTCATGGCCGTTGAATGTGTGTTAGTGGAACTTTTTTTTTGATTGACAGGAGGTGAAAGTCCCAGCCAGAGAGTTGCTGCTGCAACATATCTGAAGAATTTTACCAGGAGGAGTACTGGGACTGAAGGGACAATCTCAGAAGTAAGCAAGGAGTTTAAGGATCAGCTTCTCCTAGCTTTGCTTCAGGCAGAACCTGCAGTTCTTAAAGTTTTACTTGAACTGGTAGGCGTATTTAACAAACTTATCTTGATCTAGTTGTTACAAATCTTATTTTAACTTCTTCTCTTCTTCCTGTAAAAATTTTAGTTTATTTTTGTGCACATCTTCATTTTACTTCTCTTGTGGCCAGCTCCACATTGTTGTTGTGTCAGAATTTGTGAAGAAAAATGCATGGCCTGAACTTGTACAAGAGCTGCGTTCTGCTATCGAGAAGAGCAGTTTAATTAGCAGTTCAGACTCTAGCTGGAGTACTGTAAACGCTCTGATGGTGTTGCTTACAGTTGTAAAGCCTTTTCAGGTATTTGTTACATTCTCTTTCGTAAGAAACATTATAACAAATTTTATCTCTCTCTTTTCCATCAGCTTTCCTCTACTGCATCCCCTTTTCCATCATATTATGGTTGATCATCCGTTATTTGTGGTTGTGAACCTTTTCTGCTTCTGGCTGAAATATCATGCAGGAGTATTAACTACGTCAAATAGTTCTCCTTTCAAAATGAGTGTGGCTGATTTTTGTGTGTTTGCTTTGCAGTACTTCCTGCAACCCAAACTTGTAAAGGAGTCAGTACCACTACAACTGGAGAGTATCACGAAAGAAATTCTTGTACCCTTAGTGTCAGTATTACATCGTGTAGTTGACAAGGTTATCCTTTTGCCTTAGTGTTTTCTTGTTCTTTTTTCTCATTACAATGTCGTGTAAGATATATCGGCTCTTTGTATCTAAATGAGCATTCCTATCTGGTATGATCTGAAGCAGGCTTTGAGTAACCATGAATGGGGTGAACTGGAAATGGAGAAGACAATCCACATCATTTGCAAATGCCTATACTTTTCAGTAAGTCATATCTTCAGTTTATATTGCAGATAGACGAAGTTTCCAGAACTGTTATTGCATGTCTGGGTGATTGAAAATTGCCATTGATTATTAAGCGTGATTTATCATATTTTTTTTCATGTTCATGTTTTACTATCTTCTGTGGTTGCTTTGTTAAGGGTGCTTAATGCTGTAGGTGCAATCCCATATGCCTTCTGCTTTGTCACCTTTGCTCGGTTCCTTTTGTCGAGATATGATCAGAATTCTGGACTCTTTGAGTTTTGACTGGAGTGTTACTCCTTCTGATGGATACTTGATAAGGTTGAAAGCTGGAAAAAGAAGTTTGCTCCTCTTCGTCTCACTTGTCAGCAGACATAGAAAATACTCTGACAAGTATGTAAACACCTTAAAATATTCTTATCAATGCGTATTTCCCCCTACTAATATATCTGATTTATGCAGGCTGGTGCCGGAGATAGTAAACTGCTCAATGAAGATTGTCAAACATAGCTCAAACATCAGTGTATGTAATGTTATTTCCAGTTTGTGAAAGCTTTCAAGTCATTCTTGCCAGCTGCTATTTTTTCGAGCTCTTCAAATTGGTTTTTAGTGCCTGAGAAGTTTCCATCAATATTTGTCTCTTAGTTTGCTACTTAAAATGGCTGCTTTTCATCAAAATGTTACTATCTTCTTAATCTAATACTATGAGTGCCTACTATCATGTGCAGAAGCTCGGATGCCTAAATGAGAGAATTATATCACTTGCTTTTGATGTAATTTCACGAGTCATGGAAATTGGCCCTGTAAGTTGGTAGAATGTTTACAGCAAATCTAAATAGAGTTATCAAATGTCTATGAAGGTAAATATTTGTTACCTTGACAACAGGGATGGAGATTACTTTCACCCCATTTTTCTCTTTTGTTGAACTCTGCAATCTTTCCAGCCCTGGTGCTGAATGAGAGGGTACGCTTTTCTTTAACTGTAATCTGTGTTGCAAGCATTGCTTACTACCAGGGCTTTTGTTTCAGAAACTTTACTGCTCTTTCTGGGTTGCTTTTGCAAGTAGGACATAGCTGAGTGGGAAGAAGATGCAGATGAATTCATAAGAAAAAATCTTCCATCTGAACTAGTATGGAAACTTATCTCGCTTTCTCTCTACACAGAGTTACTTTTATGTCTATGTACCAGTTGTTAGGAATAATATCACTTTCGTATGGCAGGAAGAAATTTCTGGGTGGAGGGAGGACTTGTTTACAGCCAGGAAAAGTGCTATGAACTTACTTGGTGTCCTTGCCGTGTCAAAGGTGAAGAACCTATGGATGGTCATTAATCTATTTCAGCTATTCGTTCATAGATTCTTATAAGGTTTGATTCATTTCTCATAGGGACCACCAGTATCTACTACAAATAAAGCTTCCTCAGCTGCATTTAAGCGGAAGAAAGGTGAAAAAAATAGAAGAAATAATCAAAGATGCATGGGAGATCTTCTGGTGCTTCCATTTTTGTCAAAGTTTCCTGTGCCTTCGAAGAGTAACATACTGGATGCTAGTACTTCAGCAGCGTGAGTTCCTATACATTTTCATGTCTTCGTATTCTAACTCCTTGAAAGTTTTGCCAGATGTCTAAACCAAATAAAAAAATTGCTTTTGCAAGCTCTGAGCAGTGGTACATGTTTGTATGACACTGTGGGTAACGTTAAGTTAATGCTTGCAGTGGGTATTAGAAAACATGTTCTTCTAGTGGAAATTTAAAAACTCGTTTTGCAAGTTCATCTTCCATAATGCCATGTTTCTCAAGCTCACGATCAACTTGTTGTAGATATTTGTTCAGTAGACTGAAAATATATCCAATGCTCTCTAATTTTCTTTGCTAGACTTCTCAGACAATGTAATATCAGGTTGGAAGTGCTTTTTGTTAACTGTACTCTTTCATTTTAATATTTTCCTTTTTCAATACCTTTTACTTTTTGTGACTTAGCTGACATTGTTGCTATATCGACATGTCAGCTATTTTGGTGTGCTAATGGCATATGGTGGCCTGCAAGAGGTGAGCAAATCTCGTTCTCTTTGTTTTTGAGTTGAGCATTGACTGATCATACATAGAATTACGATGGCTCTCTTTTTACTGCAGTTTATCCAACAACAAAATCCTGAGTATGTGGCATCTTTTGTCCGTACCCGTGTGCTACCGATTTATTCTACACTTGATTGCTCACCTTACTTGGTTGCATCTGCAAATTGGGTACTTGGAGAGCTTGCGTCCTGCCTACCTGAGGTGTAAATTTTATTTTTTCTTCTTGGTACTGTAAATCACCCAAAAAATATATGTATGCAAACCGTTTGTTAGAATATGATACTATTTTACTCACTGATTAAAATTTGTAACATTTTACCTCTAGTGATCACATAATTGATTGATTGTTTCATGCTTTCAGGAGATGAATGCAGATGTTTTTTCTTCTCTACTGAAGGCATTAGCAATGCCCGATCAGGTGGAGATCTCTTGTTACCCAGTGCGTGTTTCAGCTGCTGGTGGAATAGGTTCACTACTCGAAGTAAGTGAGTTCTTATATTAACAATGGCACTTATAGCTTGAAGTGAATGGCTTGTCATATCTAACTCAAAGAATATGTTTGTTCTCTTCAGAATGAGTACCAACCACCTGAATGGTTGCCGCTTCTTCAGATTGTTATTGGTAGGATTGGTACTGAGGAAGACGAGGATAGCATTTTGTTTCAGCTTCTCAAATCTGTAGTCGAGTCGGGAAGTCAAGATATTGCCACGCATATTCCTTACATTGTCTCTTTGCTAGTTAGTAATATGTTGAAGTTTATGCCTCCTAGTGAAGATCCATGGTCTCAGGTATCTTTAGTTTCTGCTGTTTCAATATTTTTGTTTATATTTTAAGATTCAACAACATGAAACTGAAGGTAACAAATTGTATTCCACGTGATCTGAAGTAAAAATATTGACACATTCTGCTAATGTTTATATCACGCACATGAAATTTTGGACGCTACCAAAATAATATATGTAGATTTCCTGGTCTAGGTATTCTGAATTTTTTACTATCTTTAGTGGAGATTGTAAGTCACTATCCAACCTTAATTTTTATACTTTTTCAACTTAGGCTATTCTAGGTGGCCTTGAGACATTAGCAGCTATGGCTGAGACTTATGAAAGCTCTAAGCCTGAAGCGAATGAGGAGAATAATCAGGCGACTGAAATATGGTTAACTGGTCAAGGCACCATCAGCAAAGCTTTGTCAGCACTTTTACAGCACGCATGGCTGGTAGTTAAATTCTGTCTTATTCTAACCCCTTTGTGATATCTTCAAACACTACTATTTCTTTGTTTGAAATTATAGAGATTGAAACCAATCATATGCCTACATGGAACATAAAAATATTGTTCTAATTTTAGGATACTTCTCTGCCTTTTATCTTTGCATGGTTCAGGCAACAGATGTACCTCCGACTTCATCCATAAATCATTTGTCAACGATGTTGCGGTTCATTTTGGTTGCTTCTACGAATTGCGATTTATTTGTGGAGCTCAAATTAAGTGAACTACTTGTAGTCTGGGCTGATATTCTTGCTAGCTGGAATGGTTGGGAAGAGTCGGAGGACTTGTCAGTTTTTGACTGCATTGAAGAAGTTGTGGGTATAAACAACAAATATGGTTTTAGGAGTTTCTTTCTCAGAGATATGCCATCCCCTCCAGCCATGCCAGTCCGTCCGGGATCTGAAGTAAAAATATTGACACATTCTGCTAATGTTTATATCACGCACATGAAATTTTGGACGCTACCAAAATAATATATGTAGATTTCCTGGTCTAGGTATTCTGAATTTTTTACTATCTTTAGTGGAGATTGTAAGTCACTATCCAACCTTAATTTTTATACTTTTTCAACTTAGGCTATTCTAGGTGGCCTTGAGACATTAGCAGCTATGGCTGAGACTTATGAAAGCTCTAAGCCTGAAGCGAATGAGGAGAATAATCAGGCGACTGAAATATGGTTAACTGGTCAAGGCACCATCAGCAAAGCTTTGTCAGCACTTTTACAGCACGCATGGCTGGTAGTTAAATTCTGTCTTATTCTAACCCCTTTGTGATATCTTCAAACACTACTATTTCTTTGTTTGAAATTATAGAGATTGAAACCAATCATATGCCTACATGGAACATAAAAATATTGTTCTAATTTTAGGATACTTCTCTGCCTTTTATCTTTGCATGGTTCAGGCAACAGATGTACCTCCGACTTCATCCATAAATCATTTGTCAACGATGTTGCGGTTCATTTTGGTTGCTTCTACGAATTGCGATTTATTTGTGGAGCTCAAATTAAGTGAACTACTTGTAGTCTGGGCTGATATTCTTGCTAGCTGGAATGGTTGGGAAGAGTCGGAGGACTTGTCAGTTTTTGACTGCATTGAAGAAGTTGTGGGTATAAACAACAAATATGGTTTTAGGAGTTTCTTTCTCAGAGATATGCCATCCCCTCCAGCCATGCCAGTCCGTCCGGGATCTATTGTTGAATCCATTGGTTCATTTGTCAGCAAAGCCATACTTGAGTACCCGTCTGCCACAAGGAGGGCTTGTTTTTGTGTCCACACGTTGTTACATGTACCAGACTATTCATCTGACATCGAAGGGGTGGGGAAATCATTGGCGATGGTCTTCAGTGAAGCAGCCTTTTCTCATTTTCTGGAATTGCGTGAGAAGCCTTCTTCTTCTTGGAGGCCTCTATTGCTGGCAATATCATCATGCTATATCTCCTATTCCAATATTGTGGAAGGAGTTTTAGAGAAAGTGATATCTGGAGGTTTCGAGTTATGGGTATCTTCATTGGCATTTTCGTATTCTCTTACTTGTGATGCCAGTCCATCAATAGCATCGGAAGTAAAACTATATGGTGAGTAGATAAATCCTTCCTTTTTGTGTTGATTTAGAATTATCAAACTTACGGTTACAGTTCACAAGTTATTAAAACCACTGCTTTATGCAACTGGTCACATGATCTTAAAAGGTTTAGTATAGAAGCTATGTTAATCATTAATGCATGAGCATAGACTAAAAAGACCTCTTGTTTCAGTGATGACGTTAGTAAAGGTGATTGAGCAGCTTTTAGATGTAAGGCACGGGAATGCAACTGATGATTTGGCAAGGAAGTGCTTTGTTTCATTGATGGAGGCTTCTCGGAGGCTAAAGGAATTGAACGAAGAAACAGACGATGATGAAGATGATGGAGAACCCGAAGAAGAAGAGACAGAATCTGAAGAAACTGATTCAGATAACGAGGTTTGATTTAATTGCTAGTAGTCGTTATCAAATTACATTCACAGTATGTTTCTGCTCTCTTTTCTTTCCCTACAACAAGAGGATGGCATCATAATCTATTATTAAAATATAAACTCAGATTAGGATTTGCAAAGTAGTTTATAAACGGGTTGTCTCAAGAAACAACATTGGATCTTCTAGTGATTTGTTTCTTCCCAAATAAGCTGTTTCATCTTGTGTTTTTAAATAGGATTCTGAGAGCGATGAATGTGAAGAAACGGAGGAAGAATTTCTGGAAAGGTATGCTATAGCTGCAGCAGAATTGGAGGATAGTGAAGTTATAGAAGAGGCGGATGAAGAAGATGATGAGCGTGAGATTGATTTGGGTAAGTTACTCATCACAACATAGTGCTTTGTTTAAAATGGAGATTTTTAAAGTTGCTTACTGATTTTGCAGGTCATCTGAATGAAATCGATCCCGAGAAACTGGTTTTATCATTAGTTGAGAAGCATCACCAAAAAGTAGTAAAACTCGTACCCTCGGAAGTTATCTCAACCTTTCTCAATGCTTTTCCTGTCTACACCAGTTTCTTCTCCTAGTGCCTCTAAACATTAACTACAGTTTTCTCTTGGTCCAAGTTTTAAAAGCGGTTTTGTTCTTGTGTTTGTGAGTCTGAATCAGTTTGGTGCTGTATGTTTCATTGAGACTTTTGAGGCATTTGAAGAAGTTTAAAAATCATCAGATCAAAGCCTTTAGATGGTCTCTCAATAGACTTTTTGACATGAAAAAGATTCTTGTTACATACAGAGTAATTAGAGATATTTTTGTAAGAAATGTGTCTACCATTCCGAATTATTAATTTTGTTCACTTATTTTTAGTGGTTTTCACTTTGCATAGATTGGATAATGTAGGGCATACAAATCTGGCAACTAAACGACATTTATTTACTGTTTCTGGTAAGGGATCTTTTAGACCAAATCTGCGAAGGTCAATTCAAGGGTATTATCAACTTTAGCAAAAGTTAGATTCTTCTGGGTCGATTCATTTTCCATTTTTCTCAGTCAGCAAATCTTCTCGTCTTCTTCGTTTCTATCACAGTCTCACTCAACTTATTGTTAGGGTTTGGATTCGGCCGATATTATTTCAACTATTTCTGCTGAACTCGCTCTCCTAATCTCTCTACCTCTTTGTCGGTACCCAATTCGTCTTCATTCGAAGAACTGTTTAGGTCAAGTATGACTTGATTCTGCCAAATTTCTGGTATCGTGATCAAATTTTTGCTACAGTTTGTCTGGTTTTGTATCTGATTTTTATTTTTATAAGCGTATTTGATTTCGTTTCTAGCATTCAGTTTCACGTCGATGTAAGCTTTTAGCGGTTCTGAATCTTTTGGATTTTGAGATTTCATTGGTGTTCTTTAGAGCTTTCTCTTTTTCGTTTCACGTGACTGTTCGAGTGTTGTTTATATTGTTATAGTGCAGCTCTCTAAAAGAATCTTGGGAATCAGATTTATCTGATAGTGATAGTTTCTCTTGTTTTGAATCTTCGATGAAAAATCTGTTTGTTTAGGCTATTAGCCGATTTCCTTAGTTCTCCGTCCGTTGAACAATGGTCATGAAAGTCAAATGTTCTGGCTTTTTATATACTTATATTTCAGGTGTTTATTCAAACTCCATTGAACAAGACATTTTCTCAGATAAGTTGAAGCAAATGTATACAGAAGGAGCCCCTGATTCTGTCATTGACCAGAGCATGTATTATCCTGCTTATTACTGTACAGGTTGATAGCTTGTTCACGAATTTTACATATCACTCTGGCTTTCAAGGTTGCAAATTCCCTAATTTTCAAGATTTTTTTTTCAGGTTATGATCCATCCCTTGAATGGGATAACCATCAGGTTATTGTTGGTGTAGATGGCTCAGATGTCCAATACATGGTGTGTGAACCTGAAAAAAAAATCAACTCACAATAGTCATACAAAGCAACTTGCTGTTTGTTTGTTATCGTCTTATCAGCTAACATTCTAATCATTGTGTTTCTTCAGGGTGGGCAAAATGAAAATTCTCCCTATATATGCTATACGCCAAGTTATGGATATGCACAGTCTCCTTACAATCCATACAATCCTTACATACCAGGAGCTTCAATAGGCGTTGACTATTCTTTTGTTGGATACCAACAATATTACTCAAACCCTCCGTATGAGAATGCTGCATCTTCACCTACTTATCTTCCATATGTTATTCACTCTGATACTGTCTCGAATAGTTCAACAGACTCTTTGGTAGCCACTGATTTAGCCAATGGAAGAGGATCCAGGCAGAGAAATCCTCCAAAATCTTCAACAGTAAATTCTTTGGGTAGGACCTCTGAGAAGCTAAGGTCTAACACTGGACAGAATAAACAGACAGGAATCCCCAAGAATGTTTCCAATCCAGCTTCCACACATTCTCTTCAGGTAATTTCTCGTATAAAATAATTCCTGATCCTATTTGTTTTGGAATATTGGGTGTACTGCTGCATTACTTGGAGTGTTTTGTCGATAACACAATGCTTTCTTATTCGTCATTCCTATGTTGATTCTGGAGTCGTGTATGTTTTTCTGCAGGGAAAAATTGCTCCAGTTGACACTGTTTCTAGTAGCAGACTCTTGTCTTATGGACAATTAGACATTGCTTCAAATAGTTACAAGCCTCGTCCCAAGATTTATGATGGTAGAGATGATAACAACGTAAATGGAAGTCCAGATACAAGCGAACAAAATCGAGGTACAAGAACGAGAAGATCAAGAAATCAACTAGTTGTCAAAGCTTATACAACCAAAGCTGGAAATGCGGATGCGGAAGGAAACATTGTGATAAATGCTGACCAATATAATATAGAAGATTTCAGTATCGATTACAGCAGTGCCAAGTTTTTTGTGATTAAGTCGTATAGTGAAGATGATGTTCACAAGAGCATCAAATATGGTGTCTGGTCATCAACATTGCATGGGAACAAGAAATTGCAGAGTGCATATGAAGATGCTCAGAGAATAGCCTCTGAGAAGTCTCATGAATGCCCTATTTTCTTATTTTTCTCTGTGAGTCTATTTTTCCTCTTTGTCCCGCCTGCTAATGTGTTTGCGTTCATACTCTGGGCTTACGCTGATGTAGTGTTTTCTTCGTTTAGGTTAATTCCAGTGGTCTGTTCTGTGGCGTGGCTAAAATGATCGGTCCAGTTTCCTTCGACCGAAACATGGATTTTTGGCAACAAGCCAAATGGAGAGGAAGCTTTCCTGTCAAATGGCACATTATTAAAGATGTTCCTAATAGTTACTTCAGGCACATTATATTACACAACAACGAGAATAAGCCAGTCACTTACAGCCGAGACACACAAGAGGTGACTTTTCCTAGTAACAGTTCACTTAGAAGATTTCAGATTCTGAGAACTCTGCTTTTAAAGGCTGAAATTATCGACCTTATCATTCTCGTTTGTGTGCAGATAATGCTGAAACAAGGACTCGGGATGCTAAAACTATTTAAAGGTCATGCGGAAAGGACTTCACTATTAGATGATTTTATGTACTATGAAAACCGCCAGAGACTCATGCAGGAAGAGAAAGTTAGACTTCCATTCAGGACTTTCCGCGTCCCATTTCCCGTGCCCAAACCAGATTTTTCTGACAGAAGCAAGAATATTTCCAAAGATGTCGTAAAGAAAACTTCAGTGACCTCTACAGAAACAATAGCTGTGCAGTTAAAAAATTTAGATGGGGATGAAAAGAGCAACATAGAGGAAGCTAGAGAAGACTCTACAGTTTCCACTCTGAAGATTGGATCTCTCACCATTAAACCAACGGCTGGTACCACCTTTAATCCGACCCAAGCCAAGTCTAAACTGGCCCCATCCCTAAGCTCTGACCGCAAGTCATCAGACTCTTCTGAAGAGGTTACTGGGTCTCTGGCTGATGACATCGTCAGTGTAGGATCATTGCCCATAAAAGTTAAAGGATCTGCAGATCCGTCTTTGAAGATTGTAGAGGTTGGTACGATTCATCTTGACTCAAGCTCACTTCAGAATTCAGATGTAAACCGGTGATTCCACATTTTCATTGTCTAACTTGTTTCAGCGCAATATAAGCATGGTTCGAGAAAGAGATAATGATTCTTTGAGTTAGACTGGTTCTATCTTTAGAAATCCATGTTTGTCGTCCCAGTTTGGTCAAATGATTGTTTCCATCGGTGGTGTTTTGGTTTGTTGGGTTTGATTAAAGAGTTGGTTCATTTTTTTAGTCTTTTGATGGGAGTTTGTGTGTTTTGTCACGTTATATTAATGTATGCGACTAATGTTTTTTCAGCATCAAATAGAAAGCCACTATTTTCAGTTTGTTCCAAACTTACAACAAGGCTTTCATAGAGTTTATATACACACACATTGACTTATCGTTTGCGCCGACGAACAATAATTGATTAGATGTGGTGTCTATTGTTATCCAGCAAGTCCCGGGCCAAGGCCAATAGTCTCCTCGGGCCCAAAGACCAGACCGGTAAACCTTCTTAACTTATTTGACCGAACCGTTTCTATCTAAAAACACTGAACCGTTTCTCTATAAAAAACTAAAACCCTAGTCAGAAGTTCACCAATCCTTGTTGAACACAATGACGAAGATATCCGATCTTCCAAAGGATTTGGCAGAGGAGGTGCTCTCTAGGCTTCCAGGGACTTCTCTGAGAGCAGTGAGATTTACTTGCAAAACGTGGAACACTTTATCCAAACGTCGGAGCTTTACAAAGAAGCATATTGCTCAAGCAAAGAAGAAGCAAGGGAAGGAGTTTGAGGCGATCATGACGACGAATAATAGTGTTTACCTAATGAGTGTCAATCTCCATGGAATTCGCATACACGACAACGCTGAATCATGTATAAAGCAGAAAGGTAAACTTATTAGCCTAGACGTTGCAGATCGAATCAAAATATCTCAAGTCTATCACTGCGATGGTTTATTGTTATGCATCACCAATGATATAAAATCTAGGGTTGTTGTTTGGAACCCTTATTGTGGGCAAACAAGGTGGATCAAACCCTTAAAGTCTTACCACAGATGGGACATGTACGCTCTCGAATACGAGGAGAAGAACAACAACGGGAATGAAGCTACAAAATTTTGAGGTACTCGGATGTTTACAAATGCATGAGCGACATGAGTGGTGGAGGGAACATAACTAGAAGTTGCGAGTTTGAAATCTACAGTTTTGACTCTAACTCATGGAAGGTTATCGAGGTCAATCCTGACTGGAAAATATATCACAGTCAATGTGGCGTGTCTCTCAAGGGGAATACTTACTGGTTGCCCAGATCAAAGAGATCCATAGTTTCTTAGCATGTTTTGATTTTACAAATGAGAGATTTGGACCGCGTCTGTCTCTGCCATTTGAGCCTCAAATTAATGATACTGTAAAGCTATCAACTGTTAGAGAAGAGCAACTTGCGGTGTTACATCAACGCTGGATTACAACGTTGAGGCGAAGAATATGGATTAGTAATAAGGTTGAGCCTAATGCATTGTCGTGGAGCTACTTGTTCTTACAAGTTGGTTGGACCAGAGAACTCGATTATAGGTTTGGGTCTTTCTTCGCTGACGAAGAGGAAAAACTTGCGGTTATTTTTGATAAAGGCAAATGTATATATAAACCGACTCGCAGCAACACAGCTTATATTGTTGGAGATAATGAATACATGAAAAAAGTGGATCTCGGAGAATCTACGCAAAAATATAGTTTTCCACTTGTGTGCTCTTATGTTCCAAGTTGTGTGCAAATATATGCAAACATGCACCACGAGACAAAAAGAAGAAACCACCTTCTTAGATGAGTCCATTTTCAATACCTAAAATATGTTTCTTTCGTATTTTTTTTTTATTCTTGCTTTGTTTTCTTGTGTTATCTTCTTTGAACTATATTAATAACTTGGTAACTTTTTTTTGGTTTTATTACTTGGTAATTTGTTTCAAACAACTAATCGATATGTTCTTACTATACACTCTAACATAAGCTATTTTCAACATCCATTTGGGTCACATAACCTCGGTGGTCCAGTTTGTTGCTAGCTCAACAAAACTTTATAAGTAATAAAAACTTACATTTTATTGTGAATCAGCCAGTTACTCAAGAATTTCTATTAATTTTTTTTTTCCAACCAAACATTCAAGAATTTCTATTAGTTATCTTTGGAAAATTTAATCACTCATATAATTCTTAAAGTTTGGTTCTATCTTTAGAAATCCAAGATTATTTATAGATTGTTTCCAGCAGTGGCGTTTTGGTTTGATTGAAGAGTTGGTTCCATTTTCTGAGTCTTTTGATTGGAGTTTCTGTGTGTTTGTCATGTTATATTAATGTATGCGACGAATGTTTCATCAGCATCAAATAAAAAGGCACTATTATCAGTTTGTTTTAAACTCAACAAGGCTTTCATCGAGTTATATACACATTGACTTATGGTTGGCTCCGACGAACGAATAAAATTGATTAGATGTGGTGTCTTTTGTTATCCAGCAAGTTCCGGGCCAAGGCCCAAATACCAGACCGGTGCACCTTCTTAACTTATTTGACCGAACCGTTTCTATCTAAAAACACTGAACCGTTTCTCTATAAAAATCTAAAACCCTAGTCAGAAGTTCACCAATCCTTGATCTAATAACCATTTCATCGATCCTTGTTGAATACAATGACGAAGATATCAGATCTTCCAATGGATTTGGCAGAGGAGGTGCTCTCTAGGCTTCCAAGGACTTCTCTGAGAGCAGTGAGATTTACTTGCAAAACATGGAACACTTTATCCAAACGTCGGAGCTTTACAAAGAAGCATATTATTGCTAAAGCTAATAAGAAGCAAGGGAAGGAGTTTCAGGCGATCATGACGATGCATACTAATGTTTATCTAATGAGTGTCAATCTCCATGGAATTCGCATGCACGACAACGCTGAATCATCTATAAAGCAGAAATGTAAACTTATTAGCCTGGACGATGCAGATCGAATCAATATATCTCAAGTTTATCACTGCGATGGTTTAATGTTATGCATCACCAATGGAAAAAAACCTAGGCTTGTGGTTTGGAACCCTTATTGTGGGCAAACAAGGTGTATTAAACCCTTAAAGTCTTACCACAAATGGGACAAGTACGCTCTCGGATACGAGGAGAACAACAACGGGAATCGAAACTACAAAATTTTGAGGTACTTGGATGCTTACGAGTGCATGAGCGAAATATGTGGTGGAGAGAACAAAAATAGAATTTGCGAGTTTGACTCTAACTCATGGAAGGTTATCGAGGTCAATCACTACAAGAAATCTACTGCGTAACTGACGGCAATTTCCGTCGGAAATCCGTCGGTTTCGGCAAAATCCGTCGGATATCCGTCGGGTTTTTCCGTCGCTTCTATCTCGTTGGAAATAAAAATATCGTCGGAAATCCGTCGGAATTTCCGACGGATTTCTGACGGAATACAGAAATCAGAAATCCGTCGGAAATCCATCGGTTTTAAAGCCGTCGGTATTCCGTCGGTTTTTAACCGACGGAACACCGACGGAGTTCTGATTCTTATAAACCGACGGATTTCCGACGGATCTATAACCGACGGCATACCGACGGATATAAACCTACAGATTTCTGACGGATTTCTGATTCTTATAAACCGACGGATTTATAACCGACGGCATACCGACGGATCTATAACCGACGGATTTCCGACGGAATTATTGAAAATTTTTTAATTATAAAATCGAATATTTAAAAATAAATTTATTAATTTGTAAAATTTTTTTTATAATATAAATTAAATAATTAAAATCTAATATAAATTAAATTTAAAGAAATAATAATAATGCAATAATTCAAAATGAAATTAAATATTTCTAAAATAATTCAAATAAAAAAGAAAAAAAACTAAAACTACAAGGGCGGAAAGCGGGATAAGAATTCCGCAATAGCCGGTTATCCGCCTCCAATTTGCGGGATCTCTCGCGTTCCGCTTCTTGTTGGAGGCGATCCGCTTCTCGTTGGAGGCGATCCGCTTCTCGTTGGAGGCGATTCGCTTCTTGTTCTTCTGCGAGCTGTTGCAGCTGCGTCTTCATAGCTTCCATGTCAGCGTCTCGTTGTGCGAGCTGTGCCCTAATATCTGGAGAATCGCCGTAGAAACGCGAAGTTGCAGAAAAAAAGTCATCGTCCGGAAGACCAAATACACGACCTTTTGTCTTCGGAGTATACTGCGGTAAGAAACAAAAATTTTGTTAAAAATTAGAAATTACAAAAAAATGATATAAATATATATTTTACTTACCTCTTAGACGAATTCGTTAATCTTCTCGATTGGAAGATCGGTCATTGGAGGCGTTCCTTCGATGATTGGCTGAGAAAGGAGGAAGTCTTCCTTCATCTTCTCATAGTTGTCAATGATCTTCCGAGCCAGCGGATCTTGGATTTCATGGTTCTTCCTGCTGGTATGCGCATCCTTGAGCAATGTGATAGCGGAAGGTGAGACACCGTCTTGCCGAAACTACAAAAATGAAAATTTAGTAAACTATAACATTATAAAACTTAAATAACAAAATTTTATTTAAATAAAAAACTTACCAGTTGTTTGGCCCGTGTGACCAAACTAACCGCTCCTAGATTGTGCGTCGCCTTGCCTTTTCCTTTGCGATCGCTGTTTCGGCACGCAGAATGAGTTGTGGAGCTTGTCTTGGTCGGTTCTTCACTCCAATAAGTGCATAACCCGCTCCATAGGCCCGGGTTGGAAAGCAACTCCCTTGGGACATCATTCTTGTGCCACTTCTCCTTCCACTCGTTCAGCTTCCACGAATACATTCTCGCTGCTTTTTTATCGAAGCATCGTCTAACCGAGGCGGTCATGTGGCTGTCCCAAGTAAATTCTTGCTGCAAATCAAAAATTCAAATAAAATAAACTATATTAAATAAAAGTAAAAAAATTTAAAATATGAAGTACTTACCGCAAATTGGCGAAACCACAATTCCTGATCCGCTATCGGCATTTGGTTGTAAGTCGGGTACGGATGACGAAGCATTCCATTGAGCATCCAGTTAATGGACTTGGAAATCCCATTTCCGGAATCTCCAAACCTACAAAAGAAATTAGTGCAAATAATTTGAATTGTAACTAAAGTAATAATAGTAAATAAATATTAAAAATCTTAAAATTAACAAAAACTTACCATATGTCTCTGTCTACGCATTCTGGATGGAGACGAGGCAATCTATCTCGTCCTGGTTTAGCGACAAAGTCCTCGACGCTCATCTGCGATGGTGCAGTAGGTGAAGGCGTCGGCATAGGCGGTGTCTCCGGAATCTGTGTCTCCGGGATATGTGACTCTGGTACAGGAGAACTCCTCAAAGCGGCAGTACCTCCCCGGCGACTACTACGTCCGCCGTGTCCTGAACGGACAAACCTACCGTAATCCCTAGAAAATTTTTAAAAAATATCAAACATTATAAGAAAAAATTAATAATAATGAAAATAAAAAAAAAGTATCAAAAAAATAAATTAAATTCATTATTAGACCAAAACAATTATACTTTTATAAAAGAAGGAATAATTTATGGAAAAACTTATAAATTACTAAAATCCTCATAAATTTATATTTATAAGTATTAATTCCAAAACAATTTAAAATTTGTAAATCCTTGATTTATAAAAGAATGAATAATTCATGAATATAATTATAAATTACTAACATGATTAAAAATTATCAAAAAAATAATGATAATTTTCTAAAAATTATAATAACATACCAAAATTAAGAAAATATTAATGCATGAAAAAATTATAAATATTTCAATTAATAAATAAATTAAGAAAACAAATAATTTCAATAAACATAACAATCCTAAATCTAACAATTACAAACCTAAATCTAACATAACAAACCAAAATCTAACAATTACAAACCGAAATCTAACAATTACAAACCTAAATCTAACATTACAAACCTAAATCTAACAATTCTAATTTTCTAACCAATCAATCTAACTAAAAACTTAACAATCCATAATATAAACTTCAAAAGTTACAAGTTTGGGGGATTGTTAGACATTTGGATGATATATTGATGGAAATCTGGAAGCTTGGGAGAGGTTTGGCGATTTTAGAACTTTTTTTCTCGTCTGCGAAAGTGAGGAGGAAGAAGACGAAGTCGGTATAAATTACGATATTTCCGACGGATATATCCATCGGAAATCCGTCAGTTTCAAAAAAATTAAATTACGCACGTTCTCGATAAGGTTTCGGAAAGGTTAGCGCCTAAATTTTTGCTAATCCGTCGGAAATCCGTCGGAAATTTCTGACGGATTTCCGACGGACACGCGAAAATTTAGGCATCGCGGGAAACAAAAATTGTTTCCCGGTTACATTTTCATTATCCGTCGGAAATTTCTAACGGATTTCCGACGGTTAGTAAAAATATGCATGCGTTCTGATTGGCCAGTCAATCCTTAAACGGGGACACGTGTTACAACAAACCCATCGGAAATCCGTCGGAAATTTCTGACGGATTTCCGACGAGTTTGTGGTTTTAGTGGTTTTTTACGCACCGTTTGAGTAAACATATGTTAATAGTATTATAAATTCATGTTTGCAAACACAAATAACTTATAGAAATCTTTCATTTGACAAATTTCAAAAGTTTAGATGATTATTTCGTATTTGGTAAACTTGTACGTTAACTATATGTTTATCTATGAAACACTTTCGATCGAACCATCTATAAAAATAAAATCTTTTCAAAATATGTTATATATCACATAATTTAGTTTATTTTGTCAAAGTTTGTTGTTAACATTGTCTTGATGTACAAGAAATTACAATTTGACCATGTAAACCCCAAACCCGTCGGAAATCCGTCGGAAAAACCGACGGATTTCCGACGGTTTTAGGGTTATACGTGTCTATATAAATTAAATAAAAATAACCCCAAAAACCATCGGATATCCGTCGGTTTTTCCGACGGATTTCTGACGGGTATTTTTTTTAACGAAAACACGTGTCTGTTTTTAAGGTTTTAATGAGTTGTGT
This sequence comes from Cardamine occulta, assembly GCA_028015245.1. Lineage (NCBI taxonomy): Eukaryota > Viridiplantae > Streptophyta > Magnoliopsida > Brassicales > Brassicaceae > Cardamine > Cardamine occulta. Next base: position 10,207,888 of record CM051370.1, on the reverse strand, counting down.
GGGTTTGTTAATGTGTTTGTTTAGGGACTTTTTAATTTCTGGCAAAATCTTATTTTATTAAAATTTGTTAAAATATACAAAGCTGAAGTTGAGCTTATAAAATGCTCGGCAGCTGCGGTCTTCGAGGACCTATGGTTTACACCGTAATGTCAAAATTAAATAAAATACAAAATAAAAAATTTACAACTTTCTGTAATACCAAAAAATAATACAAACCACGTGTATAACTAATCTTCATTAGATGATGATGATGATCCCTCAGATGGAATTGAGGCGAATGACCTTCTTTACACCCTTTATATAGTGGCTGCTTTGCAGCATCTAACATATCAAAAAATCTTCTTGCTTCTACATTAGGTTCTTCGAACCTATATCTTTCTTCACCGCTAAACTCGACATTCTCTCTAAACGCATCATTCACCATCTGCACGCTCCCTACACCTACATCTACTTCCGTGCTACCTCCTAAACAATCTGAGACAGTTGGTTCACTAGTACTACCATACTCAACATTTGTTTCTCCATGTAAATACCATATCTTGTAACCCGGTGTAAACCTATTACTATACAAATGATGCCAAACTATCTCTATCGCAACATTACGAGAATTCCTACAAATTGAACATAGACATTTTAACTTACCTGATTTTTGAACATGCAGTTGCTTTCCCGCCACTTCCATGAACTCGTATATGCCTCGTGCATACTCCTCGTCCAAGTTGTTCATCTCCGGATCCATTAATGGTTCGTCCATCCATGATCGAAAATATCTAGACATATTTTTCACTTTTTTTATAGAATTCGTATTAAGTAAACAAGAAATGAGAGAGAGATATGAAATTAAGATTGTTGTGTAATGGGATGGAGGAAGGGAGAAACATATATATAAACTCGTTTCCGTCGGATTTCCGTCGGAAATCCGTCGGCTTACAACGGTAAATTCAACGGATACATTAACGTTCATATTATCCGACATTTTTCCATAGGCCATCGGAAATCCGTCAGAATATAACGGCATGGATATCCGTCGGATTCCCGTCGGAATAAAATGGCACGAATATCCGTTGGAAATCCATCGGAATATAAATTTCCGTCGGAAATTCCATCAGAAATCCGTCGGAATATAACGGCTCCGATTTCCAACGGAATTTCCGTCGGAAATCCGTCGGTTTTGCGGTAGATTTCTACAAATTGAACATGGACATTTTAACTTACCTGATTTTTGAACATGTAGTTGCTTTCCCGCCACTTCCATGAACTCGTATATGCCTCGTGCATACTCCTCGTTCAAGTTGTTCGTCTCCGGATCCATTAATGGTTCGTCCATCCATGATCGAAAATATCTAGACATATTTTTCACTTTTTTTATAGAATTCGTATTAAGTAAACAAGAAATGAGAGAGAGATATGAAATTAAGATTGTTGTGTAATGGGATGGAGGAAGGGAGAAACATATATATAAACTCATTTCCGTCGGATTTCCGTCGGAAATCCGTCGGCTTACAACGGTAAATTCAACGGATACATTAACGTTCATATTATCCGACATTTTTCCATAGGCCATCGGAAATCCGTCGGAATATAACGGCATGGATATCCGTCGGATTTCCGTCAGAATAAAATGGCACGGATATCCGTCGGAAATCCATCGGAATATAAATTTCCGTCAGAAATTCCGTCAGAAATCCGTCGGAATATAACGGCTCCGATTTCTAACGGAATTTCCGTCGGAAATCCGTCGGTTTTGGGTTAGATTTCTTGTAGTGAATCCCGACTGGAAAATATATCATAGTCAACGTGGCGTGTCTCTTAAGGGGAATACTTACTGGTTTGCTGAGGAGATCATACCAGAGAACCCACGTTTAAGAGAAGAAGATAAAGAGATCCATAGTTTCTTAGTATGTTTTGATTTTACAAATGAGAGATTTGGATCGCGTCTGTCTGTTCCATTTGACAATCATTTTAATGATACTGTAAAGCTATCAACTGTTAGAGAAAAGAAACTTGCGGTGTTACATCAGCGCTGGACTACAATGTGTAGGCGAATATGGATTAGTAATAAGGTTGAGCCTAATGCATTGTCGTGGAGCAAGTTGTTCTTACAAGTGGGTTGGATCAGAGAACTCGATCATAGGTCTGGGTCTTTCTTCGTTGACGAAGAGGAAAATGTTGCGGTTACTTTTGATAAAGGCAAATGTAGATATAACCCAACTCGCAACACAGCTTATATTGTTAGAGAGAATGAATACATCAAAGAAGTGGATCTCGGAGAATCTGTAGACAAATATTGTTTTCCACTTGTGTGCTCCAAGGTGTGTGCAAATCCAGCAACATGCACCACGAGGCAAAAGGAAGAAACCATCTTCTTAGATGAGACCATTTTCAATACCTATAATATGTTTCTTTCGTATTTTTTTTTTCCTCTTGCTTTGTTTTCTTTTGTTTTGTTCTTTGAACTATATTAATCACTTGGTAATTTTTTTTTTGGTTTTATTACTTGGTATTTTGTTTCAAATAAGTAATCTGTTCTTACTATACACTCTACATAAGCTATTTTCAAGGCCAAACTCTATTGTTTATATACCCTAGAGCCCATATAATTTATAGTGGAACATTCCACCTTTTTCTATGGATTGTCTACCTTGAAACGTTCTCATTCCACAGTTGAGTAAGACCACCTCCATCCCACAAAAATAAAGGGGTCTTTACTTTAAAAAACAAAAAAAAAAACAAAGAACAGTGGAGATGAGTATCTTTGCAGAGACACTAAAGAGTAAAGACGTCCTTAATCGTACCATTGGAGTTCCTGATCGATTTACAACTAATTACCATTTCATTTCTATCTTTTCATATCCGCTATAATGACTAGAAAGAGAGAAGACGCGCACTATAAAATTTTACTGTTAGTTTACAAAGTTTTTTAAAAACATCTCGCTTATAACGCAACTATAATAACCTAGTAAAATATGAAAACTTAAACAAATATAACCTAGGAAAATATTAAAACATAAACAAATTTAATGAAATCCTTACAGTCGGAAAAACATTTTTATCCTAATCTTAGGCCTTAATGTTTTAAGTAGATTTTGGATTTACTTTTAAAAAAACTCATTATTTACCAATTCAAGATTTTTTAATTTCCTATAAAATAGAAAATCTATATTTAGGAAGATTTTATCCATTTGTAAAAAAAAAATACCGTAATATTTGAATTTTTTTTACCATTTTATCATTAAATTCTTATATTTTCTAATATTCTTTTTTAAAAAAAATCTTTTATACCCTTAGATTTTAGTGTTTGCCTGCATATAGGTTCAAAGTTCCATTTGATAAAAAAAATAAATCAAAATCAAAGTTCCAAACTCTATGATCTGGACCATTAAATTCCCAACTCGTTCCAGATTTCACTACAATGCGATTAGTAAGAAATATATTGGACTGAGTATTTTGAGAGATTTAAGTTTTAGTGACAAATAATATATTATTAAAATAGTAATTTTAAAATATCTTTTAAAATTTAATATTATTAGATTAATAATTTTAAATTATACACTCAAATCCACTGTTATTAAAAACATGATTAGAATTTGATTTGAGAAGATTTGTTAGTAAAAAATACAAATACCAAAATTTCATGGTTTGAGATAAAATTTCAAAAAATTTAATAATAAAATTACTAATTCACCAAAATTTCATCAAATCAAAACTCAAATCTCATAAAATTACTAATACACCCATCGTTTTTCTTCCTCCGACTGGACTCGATTGGGTGAAACGCAGACCACCGCACAGGCATGCACCTTCTTCCTCCTCACCAAGTACGCGACCTTACATATCTCCCTTTCCCTCTCTATGTGTCCACTTTGTCGCAATTTGTGTGAAATTTGGAATCACTGTAAAGTGTCACTCTTGGTTTGATCTATTAGTTAGAGGAGTTCTATTTTTGGGTCGTTTATAACTGTAATGATTTCATCTCTTCCTTTGCCGTTTATGGGAGAATCATCAATGAGCTAAAAGCTGCTCAATTTATTTTCTTTGCTTTATGATTTTTGCATTTTGAGGACCATTTTATCCATTTAGGTGACACTGACACATTTTCTCTGGTATATGCAGGCTTTCATGTGATTTTTTTTTATCTTGCTGTGGAGTTTGTGGACTAAAATGGTATGGAATTTGGCTTTGAGAGTGTTATCTTCTACAATCACTTCAGTTTTTTTTTGGTTTTGCATATTTTTTATGAGTTTGGTATTCTTCCAGGGTGACGGAAGTGGAGGTTCCATGTTTCCAAAACCAGAGACGTTAGACTTTGAGTTTCCCTGTGACACATCTTACTCTGGTCAGATTGTAAGTGTTCTCTTGTTGTCTATACACTGTCTCTCATTAAGTTTCAAAGTATTACTTTAACATCTTTGAAACAAACCTAATCAAGCAACAACTAAAAGAACAAGTAGTGTTTTAGGAAGGTTCTTAACTTCTTATTGTTTCTTACTTGATTTTGCAGGACAATGCTGCTAGTACTTCTGGAAGTCATGTGAAGTCATTGTTGATTGAGATGGGATTTTGCTCAACACTTGTTCAGAAAGCCATTGATGAAAATGGTATTCTAAAGTTTCCTCTCCAAAAATAATTGTCATCTTGTGAAAGGCTGCATGATCACTTTTAATTTAGGGGATTTGATTACTAATGCTGCCTTTTAACATCCAGGTGAAGATGATCTTGAATTGTTAGTAGAGATTCTCACTAAGAGTACTGTAACAGAACATCCTGAGCCTAGCTTTCATGGGCTAATGGAACCCAAACCGGTAAATCGCATAATGTGTTGTCCTGTATTTCTTTTAATGTAGTTTCTTAAGTTTCTTTCTTTTCTTCGACAGGAGCCTGGTATTGAATATGAACCTGATGGGAGAAGGATGACTTTGCTAGCAATGAAGTTCCCGGAAAATCTAGTTGATCTTGCACTGGATAGGCATGGTAATGTGTACATTTACTTTGGCTTTCTTGTGACATGAGCAATGTCATTTATGAAGCTGTTGTGTTTGAATCATGCTCAAGGGCGAAAGCCATTCTCTGTGATCGTATTAGAAACTTGCTTCTAGATTTTAGAAAAGATGCTTATGCTTTTTGGAGTCACACAGATAATTAGCATGCAGAAAGCAGATGTATAGTGTGTTGCCAGTGCCTTATTCATGATTGTATTTTCTGTGTGATAGGTAAAGACGTACCAATGGATGAGATTGTGGACTTCATTACCGCTGCTCAATTAGCTGAAAAGTATGGGGAAGAAGCAGAGGACTCTCCTGATGGTACTGAAACCAATGAAGAAGATGAAGATGTTGTTCCAGTTGCTGCCAGGGCACCTGAGGTCTTTGGTTCTTTAAACATTAGCTTTTAATTTTCTTGCTAATGCTTTCTTTCATACTTTAACATGTTGCCTTTATGTCCTTTTGTTGCTTCACCTAAGTAGATCCCACTACGCCACTACCTTTCTTCTAGGTTCATTTTTGTATTTATTGATGTCATTATTACCTCTAACTTTTGTTTCCTGTTTTGCATCCAGGTTCCTAATGAACTATTGTTTGAGACAATGGACAAAACTTTGCATTTACTGGAAATGGGATTCTCTAATAATGAAATCTCAATGGCAATTGAGAAGATAGGTAACGCAACTTAGACACATACCTGTTTATCCAAAGTATACTGACCTGATCTCCTGCCACTGTATAGATACCAATCCTGATTTATATTGCTAGGGATGATTATAATGAGAAAACTAGAATTAGTTTTGCATCTAGCCTGTTGTACTGGTACTTAATCTACTTTGCACTTCTTCAGGTACAGAAGGTCAGATTTCAGATTTCGCTGAGACAATTGTTACTGGTGAAGTTCCTGGTCACTTTCCTGATGATCTTGAAGATATAGAAAAGGTATGTTCCTTTTGTTTTTTTCAATTAATTTTTTTATCACGCACTCAAAAGATGCCCTTGCGTATCTCTTCTTGAAGCGCGGTACTGAAAAAACCTGAGCTTTTGCTACTGCTACTTTACCAAAACCATCTCATTCTCTTCTCTTAATTAAGCCAAGATATTGTTGGATTCTTACTCAATGATATTTTGTGCCACTGTAGAAAGTTCCAGTGCCTCCTGCAGCAAACCGTACATGTCTTTCAAAGAGTTGGAGATTTATTGGTGAACCTTTTGGTGGGATTTCGTCGAGTGGCACTGCTAATATGAAACCAGATCCTGGTATTGACTCCTTTCCTTCCTCTTCCCCTGCCACTGTCAATGTGGGAGAGACCTCAAGGGCAAGGGGTAAACGACTAAAAGATGAGGATGAGAATGCCTATCCAGATGAATATACTGACTTCGATGATAGAGGGAAAAGGGTAAGACCGGAATATATGGAAGAGTCAAGTTCGTTTATGGAAACCCCATGGATGCAAGATGAGTCAAAAGATATCACATATGAATTTCCCAGTGCAATGCAGCCGCGTTTGTCCCAGACTCTTGCCCCAGATGTATCCAAACAGCCTTATTTCTTCTATGGAAACTTAGGTGAACTATCTCCTACATGGTGGGCAAAGATCTCGAGTGTATTTTCCGGAATCCACCCGGAACATGTAGATACTAGGTTGTGTTCAGCTTTCCGTAGAACAGAAGGGTACCTGCACAATCTTCCCATTGAAAACCGGTTCAATATCCTCCCAAAGCCTCAGTTAACTATACAAGATGCAATGCCACAAATGAAGAATTGGTGGCCACAATGGGATATCAGAAAGCATATCAATGGCGGCACGTTTTCTAGTGCGAATATGAACGATGTAACTCTTCTCTGTGAACGAATTGGACGTCGTATATCTGAATGCAGAGGAAAGCCTACTCAACAAGACCAGACTCTAATACTTCGACATTGTCAGACCTCAAATCTCATTTGGATTGCTCCAAACATCCTCTCACCTGTGGAGCCTGAACATTTAGAGTGCATTATGGGATATCCAACAAACCACACGAACATCAGTGGTGGAAGATTGGCTGAAAGGTTGAAGTTGTTTGATTACTGCTTCCAGACAGACACATTGGGTTACCATCTGTCTGTGCTCAAGCCTATGTTTCCTGAAGGGTTAACAGTTTTATCAATCTTTAGTGGTATCGGTGGTGCGGAAATTGCATTGGACCGCCTTGGAATCCGTCTAAAAGGCTTAGTCTCTGTAGATCGCTGTGGATTGAGCCGTAACATACTAAAGAGATGGTGGCAGACTTCCGGACAAACCGGAGAGCTTGTGCAGATTGAAGAAATCCGTAGCTTAACAACAAAGAAGCTGGAGAGTTTGATGCAGAGATTTGGGGAATTTGACTTGGTCATTTGTCAGAACCCACCAGCACCACCTGATCTCTCTAAAGAAGCCTCAAGAAAATTTGATTATATGTTGTTTAATGAGTTTGCTCGCGTCTCAAAACTTGTCAGAGCTATGACGGGGTCAAGTTGAAAAAGTTCTTTTACGTCCTCAACATGGAGACTTAATTCATATCAGAAGGAGTCTTCCATTTTGTTTTCTGAAGGTAACTCGTCAATCTTGGAGACTATCCATTGTTTGTATCTTTTATAGAACTGTTTTTGTTTTTTGAAATTGATGCTTTAATGCATCATTATGTTTGTTACATAATCCGCATAAAACGTTAGCTGTGAATATTGCGGCCCAATGTTGTTGTATCTTATCCTGCACTTTTCTGAATATTTTTTTTTTTGAAAAATTTGAGGCTCAATGTTGTTAATGATTTTTCAAGTGTCTAAAATATAAACGTATCTGAAGGACAGTAAAAAAAGTGTATTGTTTGATTTGAAGTAGAGAACCATTTGATTGATTGCACACCAAAATCATCAATGTTGAATCATTGAAGCTACTCATGACAAGTCTTTTATTATAGCCAACATAGTTGCATTATTAGCCTACAAGCATTGAACCAGAGAAAGAGAGAGAGCATAACAATGGGGAGAGTCTGCAACTAGACTGCATCAGAGTCTCTGGCTAACTTTGCCCCCTGTCAGCTTCGCTGACTCAAGCAACATGTGGTTGATGAGTCCCCGAGCAGCACTGCGAACCAGTAGAGAACTTTGAGTCATTCCAAACATTTCAAATAGATGTATACATACATTATATATCCCAAGAGTATTCTGTAATATATGATCTCGTGCAGCTGTGTGTGTGAGTGCATGTGTGTTTGTGTGAAACATCATCTTCTTGCAATACATGCCTCAACAAACAAGTTGTACATCTGATCTAATCACAAGGTTTTAAGTTGTAGCATTCAGTAGAGATTGGGGATAAAAAGAAAACTCACTCATCTTTAAGCTTCTGAATCTTCTCAGGGTCTGTCTCATTAATGTGTTTCTTAAATTGCTGCCTAACCATACCAACCACTAGCTCAGTGTTGTGGTTCTGCAAGACACACACGAGTAAACAGAACAAAGATCACTTACCTCATAACTCCTCCACCCAGGATATCTAATCCTAACAGAAATGCAAAAATCTCTTCTCGTGGAATCAAAACAGAACTGATGATAAGATATCAATCTCAATCACATTGAAAGCAACAGAGAAACAAATAAGTTGAGAGAATCTCACCTGCTTACCAACAAATTTAGCTCTTCGAAGACATTCTCGGTACAACTGCACATTAAAGAGAGACGAATAATAGATCAGTGAAATAGCATCAAGGAAAGAAAAAAAGAAAAAAAAAACAGAAGTTTGTTATGACATTGGTAAGGAAATTGAAACCGATGATACGGACCCTAACCACATTGTTAGCGAGTTCAGGAGGCAGAGAAGTTTGCAGAGACGGCATTTTCCACAAGAGAGAGCTTGAGCTTCTTCAATTACAGGTTCTTTTCCTATTACGGAAACACCATATCGCAATTCTCGATCAGAAAACGTAAATATTTGATACAAGTGAGGATGAAACACACAAAAGCCTAAAAACCCTGTAGCAGCAATAGCTGAAGAGCAAGCTTACATTTTCAAATAAAAATGGAAAATATTTCACTATTTTTCTACGAAAACTCGTAATAGAAATATAACCATCCGAACATAAATAAAAACAAGTTTCAATTTTTTTTTAAATAAATCAGCAGCCTTTGAAATACCAATCTTAATCTTTGCGTAGGATCATCTACACAAAGTGGAACTGGAGAAGGCAATGAAAAGAAGATATATATAAAATCGATACAACAATGTAATCAGTATAGAAATAAATCGAGGCTTACCGGTGAAATGACCGGACGGCGAAATTTCGAGCTTGAGAGAGACGGAGAGAAGAAGCAGGCGTTCAACGGAGGTAGCTTCCGATTTTCAGATTTCAGACTTCAGGAAAGCAACGAAACGACGTCGTTTACAACTTAGACTAATAAACGGGCCGAATATAGAGGCCCATTAGTTTGCCAGATAATGTGACAAATGACTCAAAAAGTAATGGTCCATATATAGAACATTTACTTCCAAGTTTCGAAACAATCTCATCCGTCCATTGTCTGCATTACTAACCGTAGATTCATCAGGATAGCTTCAGTAGGCAGTAGCGTTCCCGCCTGAATCATAAATAAGAAATTAGCATTGAAAATCGGAATCGTCTTTTCTTCCTTAAATCAAAATCCCTAATCCCTCTCTGCGTACCGTTCGTCTTCCCCAAACAGCAACGTTGCTATGGACAATGGTGATCTCGTCTCCAGCTCCAGTTCAGGTCTAATTTCTTCTTCGGAGAGCTAAATTCTTACTCCTACTGTTATACTTGTAAATTGTTTTCAGATTCAATCCCAATTTCTAGGGTTTATTCTGTTCCTTTTGTGATTTAACTTTCCAACGTTGTGAATCTAACTATTACGTACTGATTTTATAGTCTCTACATATGTAAGCTTGTTTTAGTGCCTCAGAAATGTATAATGGTATCTTAACTCTATTGCATCATGGTGATTTTAGCTATGAAGAAGAAACAAAAGCTGGAAGATTCTGTCGATGATGGAGTTGATTCTTATTCACTAGAGGAGGAGAAACGTCGTTATAGATCTATGGCTAAGGTTGCTATTGCTTATGGGATTAATCCTTCGGTTGAGAACTCAACCATTACAGAAATGGTGCATATCGTTTGCCCGGATTTTCGTCTCGATACTTCTAAACTCAAGAGCGCAGTTTTGGTGATGCATGAAGATGGTAATGAGAAGGTCAAGAAAATGTTGAAGGATGCACACGGGAGATTAACACTGTGTTATGAATGGTTTGTACTTGGGGATTGGAGAAGTGAAGATATTCATGGCCCTATTTTGAGCGAGGATTTCATCGGTATTAGCGCTTATTTCACTAATGAAAACTGGAAGATGAAGAAATGGACCTTGAGGTACCATCCTCGTGAGTCTATGCGAGGGGAAAACATTTCTGTTGATTCTTTTAAGAATATTATTTTGGATTATGAGATTGAGAGCAAGGTCATGACTTTTCTAATGGCTAACTATGATGATCTCGGTGTTGTGGCGTTTGATGCTTTTAGAAAATGGATAGAAGAGAAAGGGAAAAATCGGATCAGTCCTCGTGTGTTTCTCATCTATTGCTGCTCTGACAATTTTAGGTTAATGGTTGAGGACATGTTGAAGGATATAACCTCTTGGCTGATAGATCGTGTTCGGATGTTGGTTGACTGGGGAAGTATGGCATCTACCAATTGGGATGTCACGTTGTATAGACTGCAAAAAGCTGTGGATTTGGAAGCCAAGAATGTATTTGAAGAGGAAGAGGATTATGAGCATTATGAACTACCAACTGATGAAGAATGGATAAAGATTAAAACTTTTTGTAAACTCGTGGGTTGCATTCATAAAGTCGCAAAGGAGATTTTTGATGGAGAGTATCCAACATCTAATGTCTACTTCCACCTTCCTGCAGAGCTAAGAATCATGCTTAAAGAAGAGCTCAAGAACGGAGATAATGATTACTTCCTCAACAAAGCTAAGGAAATATTGGAGAGGTTTAATAATAAGTACTGGAACAATATGTTTCTTGTTTTGGCAACCCTTATACCGGTGAAACCAGATGGATCAACCCTAGAAAACGTTACCAGAGTGATGGTTACTATGCTTTTGGATACAAAAACGACAACACTTCTTGCCACAGCTACAAAATCTTGAGGTTTTGCCGTTACTACGATTCCAAGAAACGGCTTGTTTATGAGAATGAAATCTATGATTTTAGCTCTGATTCATGGAGGGTTCTTGGTGATGTCACTGGTGGTAATTGTATGATAGAATCTCATGGCGTGAGTTTGAAAGGAAATGCTTACTGGTTTGCTACAGATGAAAAAAAAAACCCAATGGTTAAATTCATACTCATGTTTGATTTCACTACAGAGAGATTTGGACGTCTACGTTTGCCTCTTGTTTTTTACACTGAATATTATTTTGTTAATGAGAGTTTGACTCTATCAGTTGTTGGAGAAGATACACTTGCTCTGTTGCATCAGGGCATTGATATTATGGACACAACTGATATGAGGATATGGACGACGACTGACACTAAACTCGATGATGCCAAAAAAGTTTCATGGATGGACTTAATGTCAGCTGAATTTATTAATCTTAGGTTACCAAGTGTGACAAGTTTCTTGTGGGATGAGAAGAATCAAGAGGTTGTATGTTGTGATCAGACATGGAAGATGATGAAAGGGTCAGCATCTACATTGTTGGAGATGCGATACATGAAACGATTTATATAGAAGAGGTTACAACGGGAACAAGTCTCACTTGGCCATTTCTCTTCAGTTATGTTCCTAATTTGGTTCACATTCAGAAAGATACACCCAAAAGGCGAAAGAAAAGGAACCTTGCGGTTAGTCTAATGAATTATCTTTTAGTTTCTTTCGTGTTTTTCTTTTTTGGAACGAGAATAGTCAATCATTATAGGGGTTGTTCTATTTAATGCTTACATCATATATTATCAATCTTTACTTGGTTTTGAGTTAGAACTCTGTGTTTACTGAATTCGTGTGTGTGATGTTTTACAGGTACGGTGGGGAGGCCAACTTCGTAAGAGGCATTACCGCAATAGAAGACAAACTCAATTTCACGAGAACCGATCAGAAGATGTTTTAGAGAAAACCTGAGAACGACTGCAAAAACAACTCATGACTTGATCAGCAAGAAACTTGGATTGAAGAGAGTTGACTTTTACACAAACTCATTATTTTTTATCCTACTCTTGAGATTTTGGAGAGCATCCTCCTTACAATTGACTTTGTTTCTTTGTCTTTAGTTTTTTTTCCCGGAGCTTTCGGTCTATATGCAAGTGCAACTATCTCGTATTAGCACTATTATTATACCTTCTCTATTTATTACTTTGTTAAAGAGATCGATTAGAACTTGATACATAGTTGTGGTATTTTTTTTTAATTGGATTGACGACTTCTAAACTCAAATGTTTTGTTTTGATAAAAAGAATCAAAATCAAATGTTAGTCGATGGGTCATGATTAATTAATTCCAAACCTATTGGATTTTATTAGAGGAGCAAGATGTGTATCTTGCGGATCAAGTAATGTGGACCGGTAGAGTCCGTATATGAAGTGAAGCTCATGAAGTCTTTGGAGCCCAAACCGAAGAAATTCTAGAATCCTATTTTGATAAGGATTAAGTTATTTAGATATATATCATAAGATTTAGATAAGTCCTAACTCTAGTTGAGATAGATTTAGCTCTTATGTATATATAGAGTTTATGTCATTCATTAATGAACAACAAAAACACAAACCATTCTCTAAAGTTATCATGGTATCAGAGCATTCGATCCAATCCTAGTGGGTTGGTGTTTAAATTCCGCATTAAAAGTTTTGTGATCAGAGAAATCATGGAGACGGTGGCCATCGAAGAAGACGATGATGATGAAGATGTATTTGTTGGGTTAAAGAGGTTTTAAAAAAAAAAAAAAGTTTTACGTTTGATTTAATTTGTTTTTTTAAGTAATTTTTTTTACTTTTGAGATGAGTCTTCCGTTTTGGTTTTGGGTTTAGTTTTCATAACCTATTATTTTAAGATTTGATTTGGTTTAGTGCAAGAGTTATTAATTTGGGGATTCTTATCACGTGGTGATGTTAAGGGTTTTGTGGCTTCACATGATTTTAAGAGAGTTTGGTTATAGTTTAACCATTAAGTTATAATTTGGTTATAGTTTAACCATGACGAAGAGTTGTTTGGAAAGCTCAAGTTTTTAGGTCATTTATTTTTAGTCCGGTTTGTGGACTGTCCGAGGCAAGGACAATTGTGTGTGGTGTTGCATGATTTGCATCCAGAGGATATTGTTATTCCCTTTATATATCAAGACCAAGACGAGCTAAAGTTTCACTCCTATTTTCAAGTTGAAGTTTATTCGGGACTGTCAAAAAAAATGTTCACCGATCCCGCCTCAAAATTTTTGATTTGTTTATCATCTACTCAGATCCCGAGGAGTTTGTTGACTATTTTGTCCGTTCTGGACAAGTTTTCCACGACATACGTGTTCCACTTTGTAATTGCATAGTTTGCATTTCGCGTACCACGTTTGTCGTGCGGGGGAGTATTAGAGAAGCAAGATGTGTATCTTGCGGATCAAGTAATGTGGACCGGTAGAGTCCGTATATGAAGTGAAGCTCATGAAGTCTTTGGAGCCCAAACCGAAAAAATTCTAGAATCCTATTTTGATAAGGATTAAGTTATTTAGATATATATCATAAGATTTAGATAAGTCCTAACTCTAGTTGAGATAGATTTAGCTCTTATGTATATATAGAGTTTATGTCATTCATTAATGAACAACAAAAACACAAACCATTCTCTAAAGTTATCATGGTATCAGAGCATTCGATCCAATCCTAGTGGGTTGGTGTTTAAATTCCGCATTAAAAGTTTTGTGATCAGAGAAATCATGGAGACGGTGGCCATCGAAGAAGACGATGATGATGAAGATGTATTTGTTGGGTTAAAGAGGTTTTAAAAAAAAAAAAAAGTTTTACGTTTGATTTAATTTGTTTTTTTAAGTAATTTTTTTTACTTTTGAGATGAGTCTTCCGTTTTGGTTTTGGGTTTAGTTTTCATAACCTATTATTTTAAGATTTGATTTGGTTTAGTGCAAGAGTTATTAATTTGGGGATTCTTATCACGTGGTGATGTTAAGGGTTTTGTGGCTTCACATGATTTTAAGAGAGTTTGGTTATAGTTTAACCATTAAGTTATAATTTGGTTATAGTTTAACCATGACGAAGAGTTGTTTGGAAAGCTCAAGTTTTTAGGTCATTTATTTTTAGTCCGGTTTGTGGACTGTCCGAGGCAAGGACAATTGTGTGTGGTATTGCATGATTTGCATCCAGAGGATATTGTTATTCCCTTTATATATCAAGACCAAGACGAGCTAAAGTTTCACTCCTATTTTCAAGTTGAAGTTTATTCGGGACTGTCAAAAAAAATGTTCACCGATCCCGCCTCAAAATTTTTGATTTGTTTATCATCTACTCAGATCCCGAGGAGTTTGTTGACTATTTTGTCCGTTCTGGACAAGTTGTCCACGACATACGTGTTCCACTTTGTAATTGCATAGTTTGCATTTCGCGTACCACGTTTGTCGTGCGGGGGAGTATTAGAGAAGCAAGATGTGTATCTTGCGGATCAAGTAATGTGGACCGGTAGAGTCCGTATATGAAGTGAAGCCCGTGAAGTCTTTGGAGCCTAAACCGAAGAATATTCTAGAATCCTATTTTGATAAGGATTAAGTTATTTAGATATATATCATAATATTTAGATAAGTACTAACTCTAGTTGAGATAGATTTAGCTCTTATGTATATATAGAGTTTATGTCATTCATTAATGAACAACACAAACACAAACCATTCTCTAAAGTTATCAGATTTGCTATTACTTGTCAACAATTTATCTTTCTTTTTTTAAAAGTAAAATATTATTGTCATTGGAAAATATCAAAAACAGGATATACAATATAACGCTTTTCCGTTAAATATACAAATATAATGTATAGGGAAACAAAATTATGTAACACGAACATAAGTTCAAATTTTCTGTATAAGAAGTGAATTGAAATGAAACGCTGTCGGTTCAATACTTATATAGATTTTAAAAACTATACTGGGCTAATACTCTCTAGGGTTCCAGCTAAGTCTCTAACGAAATTGAGAACTACGTACTTGCAAACGGTGGTATGCTTTATTCAGAGATTCGAGTTTCGTCAAGAAAAACTTGGATAAAGCAACAAGCGAGTTGATGTTAAACTCTAATTATGATGTTCATTCAATTAGCGTCAATCTTCATGGAACTGAAGACATCGTTGATCCATCTATGGAGTTTAAAGGTAAACTTGGCAGACTTAACGATCCAAGAAAATTGAATATATCTGGAGTCTTTCATTGCCACGGTTTGGTATTATGCAGCACAATTGGAAACGCTAGACTTGTGGTTTGGAATCCAAGTACCGGTCAAACGAGGTGGATCAAACCAAGAACTTGTTACCGGTATGATGAGGCATATGCTTTTGGATACGTAAACAACAATTACTCAAAGTTCTCAATTCACTAGAGGTTTCTTGACCAAATTAAACAATGTTTCTGGTCACCAAAGTAATGGTTGGAACCTTAGTTTCATGTTGTGTTCCCTTGATCTTTTAATGAGAACCATGTATTATTCTTCCAGGTACTGTAATTTGTAATGGCTCCTCCCATGTAGCTTCTGTCCTTTGTTTCAAAAGACTATTAGTACTTAATATTGTTAGTTTTGGTATTTGTTTCTTATTGGATTGACGACCTCTAAATTCTCATATTCAAAATCGAATGTTAGTCGATGGATCATGATCGGTTAATATAACTAATGGTTTTCATATTATTTGTCAACAATTTATCGAAAGAAATCTAGTAAAATATTAATGTTGTTTTGAATAAACAGAAAATGCAAGAAATGTGTTGCCGTTAAATATACAAATATAATGTGTATGGAAAAAAAAAAAATTATGTAATGTAACATGAATATAAGTTTTCAGAATAGTTTGGCTGTTAGAAATTCCAAAATTTTCTATAGAAATTAGCCGCAATTAAAATACCAATCTAATTCCTTAAGTAGGTCGTCTAAACGCTATCCTAGGTTAAGTAATAAAAAGGCCAATAAGAAACTATAGATTTGTTCCTAATTCTCTTTCGCAGTTTTGTATGCTTTCTTCCTCTGAGTGCTGAAATCAGAAATCACTAGACGATGATTCCCGATCTTCCAGAAGAGTTGGAAACTAAAATACTCTCTAGGGTTCCGGCCAAGCCTCTAGCGAAACTGAAAACTACTTGCAAACGATGGTACGCTTTATTCAGAGATCCGAGTTTCGTGAAGAAGATCTTTGCCAAAGCAGCAAGTGATGAGGTAATCATACTGATGAACTCTGGAGTTTATTCTATTAGCCTCGGTCTAGATGCACTCCAGAAAAGCTCTGTTCCAACCATGGAATTAACAAGTAAACTTATCAGACCTGCTGATTCAACTTTGAAAATAGCTGTAGTATTCCACTGCGTCGGCAGAAAAAACTCTGGAATCGTGGTTTGGAACCCTTGTACCAGTGAAACCAGATGGATCAACCCTAGAGAGCGTTACCGTAATGATGATTACTATTCCTATGCTCTTGGATACAAAAACGACAGCTCTTGTTTCCACAACTACAAAATCTTGAGGTATTCCAGAAACCGACTTGGTTTTATCTATGATTTTAGCTCTGATTCATGGAGGGTTGTTAAAGATGTCACTGGTGGTAATTGTATAATAAAATGTCATGGCGTGAGTTTGAAGGGAAATGTTTACTGGTTTGCTACAGATGGAAAAGACCCAATGGGTAAATTCATACTCATGTTTGATTTCACTACAGAGAGATTTAGACGTCTACGTTTGCCTCTTGTTTTTTACAGTGGTTATTATTCTTATCTTTATTCTAAAGAGAGAGCGGCTCTATCAGTTGTTGGAGAAGATACACTTGCTCTCTTATATCAGGGTTATATGGGTTCATCTGAGATAAAGATATGGACGACTGACGCTAAACTCGATGATGCCAAAGAAGTTTCATGGATCGACTTAATGTCATTGTCAGCTTATTTTAGTAATCTTAGGTTACCAATTTGTGCGCCAAGTTTCTTGTGGGATGAGGAGAATCAAGTGGTAGTGTGTTGTGATATGGACATGGAAGATGATCATAGGGCCATCATCTACATTGTTGGAGAGGAGATACATGAAACTATATATAAAGAGATTACACCGGGAACAAGACTCACTAGGCCATTTCTCTTCAATTATGTTCCTAATTTGGTTCACATTCAAGAAGATACATCCAAAAGGCCAAAGAAAAGGAAACTTGCGGTTAGTCAAAATGAATCTTTAGTTTCTTTCGTTTTTGGAACGATAGTCAATGATTATAGGGATTGTTCTGTTTAATGGTTACATCATAATATTATCTATCTTTACTTGGTTTTGGGTTAGAACTCTGTTTTACGAATCGTGTGTGTGATGTTTCACAGCCACGGTGGTAAGTCCGATCAGAAGATGTTTTAGAGAAATTTCAACAAACGCAAGTCAAGAAAGAAGAGAAAAACCTGAGAACGACTGGAATATAAAACTCATGACTTGATCAGCAAGAAACTTGGATTGAAGAGAGTTGACTTTAAAGCAAGTGCAACTATATATCTCGTGTTAGCACTATTATATACCTTCTCTATTTATTCGTCTTTTGGGCCATTTTGGCCTCTACATTTTTTAAACTACAGTCATTCTCTTACCAATATAATAGTCTTCATAGAACAAATCCTTTAAGCTAAGAATCTCTGAGAACTTATCAGGGATTTTGAGTGAAGCGTTGAAAAAACCTTAACTTGATCAGCAACTTTGAAGTTTTAACACGGACTTAAATCTTACTCTACTCTTGTGAAAATGTCTAACTTGTTTAAACGCGAAAACAAAAGAGTAGAATCGAAAGCTAAAAAGTTTGGTGAAAATGTATGTTCCAAATCGCTTTATTATAGTTGTGACATTGTAATTGTATATTAACCATATATGTTCACTTGATGAGTTAATGACCTTTTTTTATCCTGTAAATTTAGAATGAAAATATTGGTGATTAATAAGACGATGTTTAGCAAGTAGCAGCAACAAGTAAAAGTTCTCCTCGAGTAGAAGAAACTAGAAACACCGTGTGACTTTGATATACTGTTAAAATTTTAGTGAGGATCCAGAAATACTAACCAAGTAACCAGTGGTAAATAAATAATCTACTCTATTTAAAACTATACAAGTATAAGGCTTCCAGAAAAGGGCCTAGCAAGTGATGGCCCATAATTCAAATAACAAACAGTATCGAAATAATTGGTCTCGATATTCAAACCTCGATGACAGAAAAAGAAACCAATAAATGAAATGCCACGTAGTCCGTGAATAGCTCCACTCCAGTACTGTTCCCGCCTATATCTATGTAACAAATCCTCTCTTCTTCCCCAAATCCAAAACCCTAAACATTTCTATGGAAGACGGTAATGAGATCGTGGTGGATAATCCAATTCCAACACAGGCGGAGAAAAATACTAAATTCCTGA
Source organism: Cardamine occulta (assembly GCA_028015245.1). NCBI lineage: Eukaryota > Viridiplantae > Streptophyta > Magnoliopsida > Brassicales > Brassicaceae > Cardamine > Cardamine occulta. The sequence goes on along the minus strand of CM051370.1, from coordinate 10,189,267 downwards.
GAGATACGGCAGAGTTGCTCATCCGTACTGCTCGTATACCTCCTCATGGCTTTGTGCAGCACTTGGGCCCGTACTTGCCTTTCCGTGTTTCTCAACTCGAGAGACAAGTTCTGAAGATTCACAAAGAACGCAAAGACAAGGTGAAGAAATTTCTCAAAAACTTTCAAGGTAAACTAACCATCTCTTATAATTTGGTTGCTCATGATGATGAATGGGACAACAGTTACTCCATAGATTTTCACAAGGATTTCGTTTGTATGAGTGCTCATTTCGTTGATCATAAGTGTAAGGTTGGGAAATGGATCTTAGGGTACTATCCTATCGAGTATGTACGCGGCGAAAAGGTTGCTGTTTACAGAATCAAGAACATTATTCACGATTATGAGATTGAAGATAAGGTCTCTGCTCTTCTAGTCTCTAACTATCGTGGTCTTGGTCGTAAGGCGTTTGATTGTTTCAGAAAATGGATAGAAAAGAAGGGAGGGAAAATTTCCAACAATCCTTTTTTCTTCCGCATATATTGCTGCTCTGATCTATTCCTGTTAATGGCTCGTGATTTGTTTGGCAATATGGACTCGCTGCTAGAGGATATTCGGGTTATGGTTGGTTGGGGGAAAATGACATCAACCAACTGGAACGTCTCTTTGTGTAATCTGCAAGGAGCTTTAGATATGGAAGATAAGAATGTGTTTGCTGAGGATGAGTATTACCAGGAATTTGATCAACCATCTGATGAAGACTGGATGATGATTAGGACCTTTTGCAAACTCGGGGGTTGCATTTATAAAGTGGCAAAGGAGCTTTTCGAGGGGGAGTATTCGACGTCTAATCTTTACTTCCACCTTCTTGCGGAGCTGAAGGTAATGTTGAACCAAGAGCTTGCGATTGGTGATACTAAGTACTTCCGCCGCAAAGCTAAGAAGATATTGAAGAGGTTTGATAAGTATTGGAAAATTATGTTTCTGGTTTTGGCAACTGCTTCTGTCTTAGACCCTCGGTTTAAGATGAAGTATCTTCAGTTTTACTGCACAAAGGAGATAGCCAATCATGAAGGCTCAAAAGCTGAAACTGTTTTGGACTATTTACGCAATCTATATGCTCACTATGCAGCTAGTGGTATCCGTCCACAACCAGAATGCATGGATGCTACAACTGACTCAATTTTCTGTAGCTCAGAAGAAGTAAAAGAAGGTGTAGAAGAAGAAAGTGATGATGAAGAATATGGGGAAGAAGAAGGACAGAAGGACAAGGAAGAGAAGAAGCCTGATGCATACGAGGGTTTTGCTTTCTTTCAAGAGTTTCTCAAGTTTGAAGGATCTTCAAGAGAGTTTGATGAATCAGAACTCGATTCCTATCTCAAGGAGCCAGTTATGGAGTGGAACAAAGACTTCAATGCTTTGGAATGGTGGAGAGAAGAGAGCCAAAAGTATCCAATACTCTCCCGAGTAGCACGTGACATTCTCTCCATTCCAATCTCACGTGCCACTTCATTTGATGCTTATGTTGCTGACAAAAGAGAGTGTCCTGAATTCGTTGTCTCCATGAAAGCCAAACTTGTGAACGCCATGATGTGCAGCAAAAGCTAGTCACGACTTTGATATGGTAAAATTTGTAACAAAAAAATGCTTTGGCCTTGTTGAACTCATTTCTCTGTTTTTTTTTTCATTTAGTCCGTTTTCCATTTCTGTATCAGTATCATTGAGAACCTTGTTTTCGTTAAGATCTAAATTCTCAAGTCGACTTATGTAACGTTTCATTGATCAAACTAATAAAAATTCACACTATCGACAACAAACGTTATAGACACTGTTTTTGCATCACCAAGACTATATTGGGATTGTGTAGCTAATTAATAGAAACTATACAAATAATTTGTTATATACTTATGGAATGAAAATTAGTCTTACCCTTTATTTATTAGACTGAACATAAAGATTTATTTTCCAAATTGCAGATAAAACGAGGCCGAAAAGCCCAACAAAAACGATTCATATATTACCATTTTTCTTTCACAAAATGGAAACTTGTTTCTTTACTGATGTTTTAAAATTTAAATGTATACGGAAAGGCTTACTTTCTGATCCCTATTTAATTCATAAAGAATTTACTACATAATTATGTAGCTAAATTTTCTAGATGCGATAACATCAAGATTTATCTTTGGTTGTTATTGAGTATAAAACGAGGCAACATTGTCATTGTCATTAAATGTCTTGAGAAAAACCCAACAAAAACTGTTTATATATTACCATTTTTAGGGATGTCAAAATGGATGGAAACCCTGGATTAACCTGAACTATCTATTATTTTAATGAGTTTGAATTGCATTTTTATATCCATTTATTCGTGGATCGACTTAATGGATTGGTGGATTTAGTGGGTCAACCCATTTGGGTTATGAGTTACCCATGAATTTACTATTAAAACATAAATTTATTAAATTTATAATAAATATGTAAAATATCTATTTAATATATATATATATATGTAAAATATCTAAACCCTAAAAATATTTTAAGATTTTATGATTTTTTATTTATTTTATTAACTAGATATTTTTATTTAATTTGTTATTTGGATATTCTTGTTAGTTTTATAATTATATGGTATGTTTTAGATTTTTTTTATTATATTTAATATATATCGGTAACCCATATAACCAGTGGGTTCAACAATTATGAGTTTGAGTATATAAAATTCCGTCTATAAAATAAATGAGTTGGATCAGGTAACCCATATAAATCTCGAACCCAGATGGGTTGGGACGGGTTATTTATTTTGACATCCCTACCATTTTTCTTTCACAAAATGGAAACACAATATTCAAAATAATCTCATCCGTCCAGACTATTCATTATCCACCGTCCGATTAAGCGCCTCGATAAATAATCCCCGAAAAGAAAAGAAAAGATCCAATACCAGAGATCCACGTACGTAAATAGCTCCATGTACCATTCCCCCCTAAATGATACTAGTAAATAAGATCCTCGAAATATTTAGGCATTGAAAATCGGAAACCCTAATCCTCTTTAACCGTACTCTTCGTCTCCCCCAAACAGCAACGAAGCTATGGACAATGGTGCCTCCAGATCCTCTTCAGGTTCTAATTCCTCCTCCCCTTTTTCATTTCAGTGTCTCCTGATAAAGGTTTTGTTTTGACTCTCATAGATATATACATGTACTGTTTTCTATTAGTTGTTTTTAGATTCGACCCCTAATTTCTAGGGTTTGTTCTGTTCCGATCTGCCTTTAATCGGATTAATTTTCCGACGTTGTGATTCTACCTGTATCTGTTTCTCTATGTCTTCATGTAATGATTCTAGTGAGTTTTTTTTCTCTGCTTATGGATTTGAGTCATTGAGTAGGTATGAACGCATAACAAGATTCTAATATGGTTCATTTTTTAGATGCGAGGAAGAAGGAGAAAGAAGTTCAAAGAGCTTTGGCCGAGTCGTTCATTCATTCTGGTATTAATCCCAATACCACTAAGACCCCTTCCTTTGCAAGGTTTATGAGCTTACTCAACCCGGATTTTCCTCTTAGTGTTCCTAAAGTCGAGAAACAAATACTTAAGATACATGAAGATTGTAAAGAGAAAGCCAAGAAATTTCTCAAGGGTTTTCAAGGACAAATTACTCTCTCTTATGAATGGTTTCTTCTTGGGTGGGAATGGACCAGGGATTACATTAAAGGCCCTATTTTGCACGAGGATTTCGTTTGTTTGACTGCTCATTTCGTTGATGATAACTGGAAGATCAAGCAATGGATCTTGGGGTACAATACTGACCAGAATATACCTCTGGAGGATCTCGATGTTTACCATTTCAAGGACGCTGTTCAAAATTTCGAGCTTGAGAACAAGGTCTCTACTCTTCTATTGCCTATCGAGCAGAGTTTTGATGAAGAAACGTTAGCTCCTTTCAAGAAATGGATAGAAGAGAAAGGGAAAAATCAGATCAACCCACATGTTTTGCTAATCTATTGTTGTGCTGATCTTTTCCGGTTAATGGTTGATGGTTTGTTCAGTGAGATAAGCTCGTCTCTGCTAGAGAATGTGCGCATGTTGGTTTGTTGGGGAAGATGTTCATCAACTAACTGGAACCTTATGTTGTCTAATCTGCAACGAGCTGTAGATATGAAATCTGAAGATGCATTCTCGAAGGATGAGATTTATGATGATTATGATAAACCATCTGATGAAGAGTGGATAAAGATTGAAACTTTTTCTAAACTCACTGGTTGCATCTATAAAGTGACAACACTGGTCTTTGAAGGAGAGTATCAGACATCGAATGTCTATTTCCACCTTCTTGCAGAGCTGAAGGTAATGCTGAACCAAGAGCTCGCGAGTGCTGATAATGATTACTTCCGTGGCAAAACTAAGCAGATATTGAAGAGGTTTGCTAAGTATTGGAACAATGTGTTTCTGGTTTTGGCAACTGCTTCTGTGTTAGACCCTCGGTTCAAGATGAAGTATCTTGAGTTCTACTGCTCTAAGAAGGAAGTCAATGTTAAAGGCTCAAAGGCTGAAACTGTTTTGGACTATTTACGCAATCTATATGCTCGCTGTGCAGCTAGCGATATCTACCAAAAACCAATATGCCCGGTTGCTACAATTGACTCTGAAGAAGAAGATGAAGAAGAAGACGATTATGATGAAGAACAAGAAGAAGGAGATGAAGAAAAAGAAGATAAAGAAGGACAAAAAGAGGAAGGAGGAGCACAAAAGGAAAAGGAAGAGAAGAAGCCTGATGCTTACAAGGATTTTGCTTTGTTTCAGGAATTTCTCAAATTTGAAGGATCTCCAAGAGAGGCTCTCAATGAATCAGAGCTTGATTCCTACCTCAAAGAACCAGTCATGGAGTGGAACAAAGACTTCAAAGCATTGGAATGGTGGAAAGAAGAGAGCCAAAAGTATCCAATTCTCTCCCGAGTAGCTCGTGACATTCTCGCCATACCGATCTCTCGTGCCACGTCGTACGATGCTTATGTTTTGGACAAAAGAGAGCCTCCTGAGTTTGTTCTCTCCATGGAACCCAAAGTTTCTAACGCCATGATGTGCAGCAAAAAATGGTTACGACTTTGATGATATTAACAAGATTGGTAATTACTTCCCTTCTGTTTTAAGCTAGTAAGAACTTTAAATGCTTTTGTGGTCTTCATGAAACTCAGTTTTTCGATTTAGTACTTTCGTTTCCCATTTCTATGTATGGGATTCTATTTTAGTATTCTGTAACATGTTCTTTTCTTCCAAGAGTCAAAATGAATTTCTCTTAGTCTCAGAACTAATTTTGTTATATTAGAAAAGAATATTGAGCAAATTTTGAGAAAGTCAAATTAATGTCCACATATTTAAAAAGGTTTCGACATGGTAAACAGGTAAAGCATTAAGGTCCTGAAATATCAGGTCTTCGCATTTATCTTGGTATCTAATATTTAGAATTTCTGCAAATAAAACTCAAATTAGTAAAATGATTTGTAAATAAAAATATATGATTAGATAAGCGTCAGTCATAGAAAACTTGTTTGTTTTCATGTTTTAAAATTTAAATGTATACGGAAAGGTTTAACTTTCTGATCCCTATTTAATTAATTAAGAAGTTACTACATAATTTATGTAGCTGAGTGTTCTAGATGCGATAACGAATTCTTCACTTTCATATTTGATCGAAAATAGGAATTAAAAATATAAATATCTACTAATTTGACTGGTGGTAATCCTTTACCCAAATAGTGCCACGGCTTGGAGTTGGAGTTGTAATTAGTATTAAGAGAATGCTTTTTAATTTACAAAATATTTACTTTCAAAAAATTATTATTACTTGCTTAGCTTTTGTTCTAATATATGGTTTCATTTTAGGGAAAAATACTCTTTTTCTTCAAGACTCTTGTTTTAGTAATGTAGAAACACATGTTAGCAATATATAAATATAATATTTTCAACCCTTTTTATATATCATTTGTCCACCTACTTACAGTTTAATATATTTGAAAATTTTGTTTATCAAGTATGTAAATGTAACTAGGTAAAGAACCATATGGTGGCGGTGTATTGGTAAAGAGGCCAAGTGGTTTGAAAGCCTGGACTCATTCATGTTTTCCACGTGTAGATCGCCATTGGCCGAGTTAAGTATACTTATTAATTGTTGTCTTAATTCGTATTTTAACACTAAAAATTTGGTTTGACATATTAGAGTGGACACAAGAGTTTCATGCATATAAAAACACATTCATGCATTTTAAAATACCTATATATATAGATATTTACAATAAGATATATTTTAACCATAAATGTATAAAATTGCTGAATTAGTTTTATTACATTTGGCAAAAACTTGCTATATAATTTCCTACCACAAATGAATCGAAATAGAAAATAATATATATATACACATATATTCTCAGAACATATTTAGGTAAAGCTTTTCTTTAATAAATTTATCGAAAAATAAAAAATGCGTCAAAGCAAAGCTTCAGTAACCCAAACATGGCTTCTTTTCACACAGCTTTGTCTCTGGAAAGATCTCGTAATCAGATGTGTCCGTGAGTTCATTAGAAGAGCAAAAGCGATGCTTCTGAGTCAAAACATGGTCTCTGAATCTTCTGAGATCAGTGTTATCGACGTTAAGTCTCATCTCTCCGTCGCAAAAGATCCCAGTAACTTTCAGATTGCTGAAATTCGAATTCATGATTCCGTTTGTATTGAGATACCAACCTCCGAAGATACGCCTTTGTTAGGATCGGTATGTGTTTGGGTTTGGTTTCTTTTCTCTTTTCGTTATCATTCATTTTGCTAATTTTGAATTTTTGTTTTGTTTTTAGGACTCTGTTCCATTCCAGATTGTCCGATGAATTCGAAGTTAGAATTAGATTAGATTGGATCGATAAAGTGTTATTCTTTGATAATTCCGCTTACTTATCTATTCATATATTATAATTTGGGTTTTCAATCATCGCCGTGGTTCTTAACAATGGTCAATTCTGCATCAAGACTTGGACTTAAAGTTTGGTTTTTTATTCTGTTTTCATTTGTTCACTTGTTGAATCCAATTCGATTTTAGTGTGTCTTCAGATTATTCTGTTGTGTGAATTCTCTGTTTCTTCTGTTATGTGAATTCTCTGTTAGTTCTGCGATGTTGTAGTTTAGAAGAAACAACTAAACACTAAACAAGCTTTTGTGTTACCTTTTTTCAGGTGAAGAGTTGTTCTGCAACGGCAACAGCAACTACCATTGAAGAGCCTGCTAGTGAGTTTATCCCAAATATAAGCTCTGGGAGTTATGCGGATAAAGGTGACTACAGAGAGTACATGGAAGATGAACATATTTGCATAGACGACCTTTCACTTCATCTTGGATCTTCCTTTTACAGATCTCCAGTTCCTATCGCTTTCTACGGTGTGTTTGATGGCCATGGTGGATCTGAGGCATCACACTATATAAAAGAGAATGCTATGAGATTCTTCTTTGAAGATGCTGTTTTTCGAGAATCGCCTTCCGTTGTGAACTCGCTTTTCTTGAAAGAATTGGAGAAATCTCACCGGAAAGCTTATAGGCTAGCTGATCTCGCCATGGAAGATGAAAGCATTGTTAGCAGTTCCTGTGGAACAACCGCATTGACCGCGCTTGTAATCGGGAGACACTTAATGGTTGCTAATGCTGGCGATTGTCGTGCAGTGCTCTGCAGGAATGGAAAAGCTGTTGATATGTCGTTTGATCACAAATCTACATTTGAGCCAGAACGGAGACGTGTGGAGGATTTAGGAGGGTACTTTGAAGGTGAGTATCTCTACGGTGACCTTGCTGTTACAAGAGCTCTTGGAGACTGGTCAGTAAAGAGGTTTTCACCACTTGGTGAATCTTTCTCGCCTCTGATATCAGACCCGGACATTCAACAGATGATTCTAACGGAAGAAGACGAGTTCTTGATTATGGGATGTGACGGTGTATGGGACGTGATGACAAGCCAGTATGCTGTTACTTTCGCCAGGCAAGGATTGAGGAGACACGGTGACCCGAGAAGGTGTGCTATGGAACTTGGAAGGGAAGCGTTAAGACGAGACTCATCAGATAACGTTACAGTGGTGGTCATCTGCTTCACTTCTTCATCCCAGTCTCCTCAGAGGAGAAGAATACGGTTCTGTGTTTCGGATGAAGCCCGAGCTCGGTTACAAGCGATGCTAGAAGGCTAACTGTTGAAAGTTTTTGAGCGGTCTTGAGGAGGACAATGTATATATTATAGCAAACAGAGATGGATTTTTGAGATAACCCTCCCAAGGCTAAGATGATTTGATGACATTACATCTCTGATATTGGATGAAATAAAAAGGACGCAAAAAGAGAAGAAGAAGGTGTTGTAGCCATTTTTGATCTGTTTGTTTGGCTATTTCTCCAGTAGGATTATTAAGCACTTATGTACAAAAACTGATTAAGATTAGAGGATTCCAATTTATAAAGTTAATCACATGATGTCTCTCTGTATTTGTTTGCTAATCTCTCCTTCATTAGCTAAGACATACTTCATAAAAACTCTACCTTCTCTTATTCTTCTTTTCCATTAGTATATGTAGTGGTTGGTTACATATTTTATCATTTTTTCTTATGTATGAAAGCACTCTTTTTGGATTATGATGATTTGTTAACCTGTAATGTTTAAATGTTTCTGGATCCTCTTAATTAATGATTAACGTAAATAAAAAAATGAAAGGAAAAGAATAAATCAAAGAAAAAGCCTAGTATTCCGTCTTTATTCGACTCTTCAAAGAACCAAAGTCTCTTTTCTCCATCGACGGAAGGAAAACAAAACAACAACAACGATGGCGATGGCGAGCTTAGCTAGGAGAAAAGCCTACCTCCTCACCAGAAACATCTCCAATTCTCCCACTGATGCTCTCAGAATCTCTCTCTCCCTCACTCGCCGCTTCTCTTCGGCGGGATCCGATGAGAACGATGTTGTCATCATAGGCGGCGGGCCTGGAGGTTACGTGGCGGCGATTAAGGCGGCTCAGCTCGGTCTCAAGACAACCTGCATCGAAAAGCGCGGTGCTCTCGGTGGTACTTGTCTTAACGTCGGCTGTATTCCTTCTAAGGTGATTCTGAAACTCCCTTTTTTCGATTATTACCTCGAATCGGCAGAGTTTTTCTCCGGTTTTGTTTCGTCTCCTGTGAATTTTTGTTGTTGATGAGATTCGATCTGAGGATTAGCTTGAGTTGGAGGTTTAAGAGAACTGATTGTGTGATTATACTTATTCATTTCTCAGATCTGCTTGAGCTCGTTTTTTCGTATTCCTGAACTCTGTTTTGTGCTTGATTCCACGGAAATGGAACTATCTGCCTTAGAATTTTTGTATCTCTTTTTCGTTGATTTTTGTATCTCTTTTTCGTTGTATCTCTTGGTTCGTTGTGCATAAAACTCGCATTTTCATAGACCATTAATGTGATAGATGTTAATAGCACTATCTTTCATTTGTTTTCTGATTGTAGTAGGCTCTTCCTCTCTCTGCTTAAGCTTTGATGAATCTATATGACCATATCTAACTTAGCTTCTGTTGTATTAGGCCCTTCTTCACTCTTCTCACATGTACCATGAAGCAAAGCATGTTTTTGCTAACCATGGTGTTAAGGTCTCTTCGGTTGAGGTTGATCTTCCTGCTATGTTGGCTCAGAAAGATACCGCCGTCAAGAATCTCACCCGTGGTATTGAAGGTCTGTTCAAGAAGAACAAGGTAAACTATGTTAAGGGCTACGGTAAGTTTCTGTCTCCGTCCGAAGTCTCTGTGGATACAATCGATGGAGGAAACACAGTTGTCAAAGGCAAACATATCATAGTTGCTACTGGCTCGGATGTCAAGTCTTTGCCTGGAATCACCATCGATGAAAAGAAGATTGTCTCGTCAACCGGGGCACTGTCTCTGACAGAAATACCAAAGAAACTCATTGTCATTGGCGCTGGCTATATTGGACTCGAGATGGGTTCTGTATGGGGACGGCTCGGATCAGAGGTCACAGTTGTTGAGTTTGCATCGGATATTGTACCATCAATGGATGGTGAAATCCGCAAGCAGTTTCAACGTTCATTAGAGAAGCAAAAGATGAAATTCATGCTCAAGACTAAAGTAGTTGGTGTAGATTCATCTGGAGATGGTGTGAAACTTATAGTGGAACCGGCAGAAGGTGGAGACCAGACCACTTTAGAAGCTGATGTGGTCCTAGTCTCAGCTGGTAGAACTCCGTTCACATCTGGACTTGATCTTGAGAAAATCGGAGTTGAAACAGACAAAGGCGGGAGAATTCTGGTGAACGAGAGATTCTCGACAAATGTTTCAGGCGTTTATGCAATTGGAGATGTGATTCCAGGACCAATGCTGGCTCACAAAGCCGAAGAAGACGGTTTTGCTTGTGCTGAGTTTATAGCAGGCAAACACGGCCATGTCGATTACGACAAAGTCCCTGGTGTTGTCTACACTTACCCTGAAGTTGCCTCGGTTGGTAAAACCGAGGAGCAGCTGAAGAAAGAAGGTGTAAGCTACAATGTTGGGAAATTCCCGTTCATGGCCAATAGCAGAGCCAAGGCCATAGATACAGCAGAGGGAATGGTCAAGATTTTGGCTGATAAAGAGACAGACAAGATCTTGGGAGTTCACATTATGTCACCAAATGCAGGAGAATTGATACATGAAGCGGTTCTAGCGATCAACTATGATGCATCAAGTGAAGACATTGCTCGAGTGTGTCATGCTCATCCCACCATGAGTGAAGCTATCAAGGAAGCTGCCATGGCTACTTATGACAAGCCCATTCACATGTAGAAAGCCCACAGGTACATCACGGTTTAGTTCTGTTTCGATTTATGATTTTTTTGGTTTTTGGGGGTTTTGATTGTTTTGTGTATGTGTTGATGCTTATACTAGGAGATATGGATTGAGGGAGAGAAGGAACGCAGCCTACGACAAGCCAAATCGAGATCTTAACCGGGTTTGGTTCCGGTTACATTTGGTTTAGTTTTCTAATTTTGGTTTAAACCCTTGATTTTAAATTTCTGGTGGATACGGGATGAACTGAAAGAAGATACTTTTACCACTCTTTTTTATTCGTTAATCTTCTACACATTTTCAGTTCCGGGTTAGGCCCGACTATAGTAATAATTTGATATGCTCAATGAACCAAATGTGATTAATCAGGTTTGATCGGTCGTTTTGGCTTTGGTTTTGCTGGCTAATTGTTTGCGAAGGAGTAAACCAAGTTCGATATGATTTTCGCTTTTACGATTCTGTTCGGTGTTCTGAATTCTGATTTCGGTTTGTTTCCAAATTTGATGACTTGGTTCGGTTAACTCCAACCCGAGTAATATTTTGTGATCAAATATGTTGAAATCTTTTCAGATTTCATGTGTTTTAAAATTGGAAATGCATCAATAACCCAAGATTTTTCGTGATTTTATGGATTTATCGATTAAATGATTGTGCATTCCAAAAACTATGTATATTAGAAAGCAATTAGCACTTCCCACATCTAAGAATACGCATAATTATCCTTCCGATCCACATCCAAGACAAAATGGCTTTCTCTTGCGTCACAAGAAACATATTTTCAGTTCTGCCTCTTCTCCTTCTTCTATCAATCACTCCGTTCTCTTCATCTTTATCTCCGAGTGACAAAGTCACAAAATAATCACTTAACCAACTCTGCTCAAAACCGACAATTTACAACCACTTTTGCATCGCTTGGCTAACTTCTGATCCGACAACGTTCACCCTCGACTTGCACGGTCTTCTCGGTTTGGTCATAGAGAAGACAGAGTTGTTCGGCTACAAGAACCTAGCGACTATGAAAGGCTTATTGAGAACCACGACTGATCCGAAGCTCAAGTTCCCATATGGGTCTTGCGTGACAGATTATGAATTAGCCATTCAAGCCATCGAAGGAGCTAAAGAGTTTGCGAGCTCTAAGTCTTACCTGTTAGCATATCAGGCAGCTTCTAAAGCCTTCGATAGTATATCTTCTTGCGAAGCTGAGCTTGAAGGACTTCAAAATGTGCCAGCTTATGTTCCCCAACGTAATTTGATGTTTGAAAGAATGTGTAACATTGATAAGGTTTTCTCCAGCGTTTTCACGTCTTGATTTTGGTGTAGTAACTTAAAAACCAATATATGAATAAATTCAGTCCAATGACTGAGTCTTGCATCTATAGAACCTTTGAAATTCTCCTACAGTAAACTTTATTAGCACTATAAATTATGGAAAAAATTATAAGTGAATAAATATTTATCTACGTAAAGAAGAAAATTCAGGAAAGTATGTTAGAACAATACTAATCAGATAACTATTCTCTGAACTATTTGCTAAGAATAGCAAAGTTTTAATCTCTCTTGTATTAGGACTTGTGGTCTAACTAAGATTCAGAATGAGAAACAATCCCTTCCAAGAACTTTTCTATTATTAGTTCTAGTGGAAATAATCAATCACAAGCATCTATAAATACGTATCCTCAGGCGTAGTAAGAACCAACGAACATAAGAAAGAAAGAAAGAACCAAAGATGGCATCATACTTGAGTAACAATGTTTTTGTATCTTCTCTAATGTTTTTTGTAATGATTGGTTCCTTGAACGCACAAGTGGCTGACATAAAAGCGATTTGCGGGAAAGCGAAAAACCAATCCTTCTGTATAAACTACATGAAATCGAACCCAAATACCTCAGGTGCTGATCTCAAAACGCTTGCAAATATCACATTTGGTTCTGCACAAACAAGTGCATCAGGAGCTTTCAAGAGAATTCAATCTCTAGTCAATACAACAACCGATCCCACTATGAAGAAAGCGTACACCTCGTGCGTAGGACATTATAAGAGTGCAATCAGCAATCTCAATGATGCTAAGCAGAGCTTGGCTTCAGGCGATGGTCAAGGGTTAAACATTAAGGTTTCAGCAGCTATGGAAGGACCTACAACATGTAAAGATGAAATGGCGAATTTCAAAGTTGATCCTTCAGCTATGAAGAATAGTGATGATTTTCAGAATATTTGTGGTATTGTTCTTGTCATCTCAAACATGATGTGAGAAAGGGCTTGATTCCAATCTCCCTTCCATACTCGTAATTAGACGAATACATAAAAGAGTCGTTATAGATACATATTACATAAACAATCAAAGAACTTTTGACTCCAACATACACATCATCAAGAAACTGGTTTATTGGCAACTTGCTTATACATAGGCCATTACCTCTATTGATACAATACAAGAGTTAATAGAATCATAAAAAAAGATTTGAAATCAAACACTTCATTATCAAGTAAAAGTGTAAAACTCATGATTGTTTACAAATCAAGTCAAATACAGCATAAAAAATAAACATCATAACAATACATGCAAACAAAAGACCATTAACTCAGAAGGAATAAACTTTATTCAACATGATCACAATAAGCATAGCCGAGAAAAAGATCAAAGATAGAGAGACTGATAGTGGTGCAACAGAATTAGAGATGAACAGGGGTAGGCTTGTAGTCTATAACCAATACTTTATCCAAGCTGCCTAGGAACATAGTGGCGAATTCAACGTGAACAGGATGAGCAATGTACTCAGCTACAGCTTCTTTGCTCTCAAATGTGGACTCAAAGATGTGTGTGAAGCCTTGATGCAGATTCTCAATGCTCACATCTTCTCCCCTAAAATCACACCAAGAGAATGGAATCAGATCTCAATTTAGTTGGATTAGAATATCATTAACGGAGATGGATTCTCTCTTAGGAACTTATTAACTCCCAGATGATAATGTTTTTGGATCCATAACATGTTCACCAAACCTTAAGAAACAGTTCAGATCTAAAGTGTTCTCTCAGAATAACAATCAGACGAAAATACTGAACCATTTGTTCGAAAGAGATTTACCAGTGAAAAGCTTTCATAGGTTCGATGAGATTGACGAGGTTGGCGTAACCCTTGATGAGGTTATCGACTTTCTCAGGACTTACGTCATCTTTGAACTTAGCAAGCAGTACATGCTTCACAGGTCCCTTAGCTTCCTCCATTTTAGATTTCTTCTCGCCTGCGATCTCCACTTTCTATCTACTTAAAGTCAAACTATAGATGGACGGTCGAGATCTTCTTCATAGAGCGGATTTAGCACGTCCAAGTAAACATACACGTGTCTGATTATTTTTTGTCTTAAAAATAGAACCTCCCCACTCAATAAGCATTACCAGATTAACTTCATTGCTAAAGCTTTTCTAATTTATAAAATTTGTAAAGGGAAAAATCTACAATCTCCGACAAACTTTATAAATTCTTATACTCTAAACAATTCTTACTCTTTTATAGTTCGAACTCACTTGATATCTTTGTTTATCTAAGAAGAGACTAAATGACGTTTCAACCTAATAATCATGACGAACACACAAGGAGACAAACTCAAGAAGATAGGGTTCCATGCAAATAATTTACAAATAAATATTCATGTAACATATGCAATAAGAAAATAATTTACAGCATTCGAGTTTCTCAAAGACCAGTCTTATTTAACTTTTTTTTATTATTTTCACCGACTTTTAAACCCAAGATTCTCTGTTCTTAAACTCTCAGGCACCTCCACAATCTACATTTCCCAGTAATCACTCTTTTTTATATAATACTTTTTAAAGGAGTTCCTGAGAGCTGCAAATTAAACCCATTAGTTAATATGAAAAATCTCCACTACATGTTCCCCTCTAGATCCGTTTCTTATATGCTTTAGAGCCATTAGATTCTTCAGCCTGCGTCAGTCTACAGGTAACAGGGAACGCAAGAAAATAGGGTGATGCCTGGCCAATTTGGGGCCATGGAAGTCTGTCTTTAAGGCAGGAAGCTATTCAGCTCAAATCAAAACCCGCTTCTGCGCTTATGGCGTACATCAACTTGGTCTCCAGTAGCTCTTTGCTGCATCATTGACAAGATATGTTTAATTTGCTTTCTCCAGTTACATCATCAAGTGCAGGTCACGGTATTTGGCAACAAATAAAGTTTCTTAACTGAGCAAAACCAAAGAGATTGTACTATGAGAGGACAAACCTTTGATAAGGCGGAAGTTTAAGAAGGTTCATACAAGTGGCTGATGTCGGCAGTCTATCAACTGATTCATTACTAGCGCTACCGGCAGCCCTGAAACACATTCCAAACAAGAATGGATCTTTTATGATTGTGTTACTATCCAAAGCCCATCAAGAGTCAATACGATTGTGAGTCAGTGTAAGTTACCTCTGTATGCAGAATGCAGGTTCCAAGTATTTGAAACCGAGTAGTGGTCCTCGTGAACAACCCGTCACAAACCTGAAATTGAAGATGATAGAGGTTACCTCTTAGTTCCGTAAAAAAAAAAAAAATAGACTCCTGTGATCACAGACTGTAGTAACTGTGAACTGGTCTCACTTTAAGAACTTCTTCTGGTTTTCAGTTGAGAAGCTTTTCATAACTTCCCAGAACATATCGATCACATAATGTCCCTGTCAAGAATATAGCGATGTAATCATATAACAATGTTCCAAAAGTGTCCCAACACTAATTCACAATGGCATTTTGTCTGACAGCGAAGAATCACTCACCGAGTTGTAGCCGCCAGCATAATTAGTGTTGTTTCGCAAGTCGTCAATATCCAAACTATCAACTGAACCAGATATGAGAACCTGCAACCAACGCCCACAAAAGTAAAATTCATCTGTTCATGCTCCTTGGGGAAACAACTGACAAAGTTACACAAAAAGAGCATAATTATCCATTGCCACCTGAAGCTCATGTTCATTGAACATGTCGATCCATTCTTTCGGAATGAGTTGCTGAAACCCCCTTAAGAAATGAGAACTTTGCTGGCGTATCTGCACAAGAAAAATTGAGGTGATATCAAAAGCTGTTAATTGTACAGGGTGACCTCAAGTAATACTAAGATAAATGAGGTACGTGGTTCCCCAGTACCTGAAAATTCAACCGATGATTGGAAACCAGATGAATGAAAGTTATAACATTCTCGTTTGTAACACGCTTGTCATTTCCCCCTGGAAGTAACTCTTCCTCTGTCCTCTCTCCATATTCATTATTCAAAATAACAAAATAAAGCTCCAACTCAGAGATGTCACCCTTATAACGCTGCAAGTATCATAATGTAATTGAAATACGTAAAAGGTGGATAAAGCTTAAAAAATAGCCAAAATCCTCGCAGGTAGCTATCTCCAGATTCCACAAAGCAACAGAAAAATAGAATGTTCAGTGAAACTCACCTTCAGAAATATAAGGTGCCTATACAACTCAGGATCTAGAGAAGGCAAATCGTTCAAATAGTTGTACCTTGCCAAAGAACAGTAGAAGTTTTACAATATGTTCACAAGGTCTATGCAGGAGTATTAAACAATGAAAATGACATGAACTTGAGGCTAGAAATCAAATTTACAGTACTTTTGTTTCAATTTGCTGAGGAAAAACGTTGCAAAAGGTATATCAACTAGAATCCCTTCAAACATAGCCTGCAACAAGATTAAAATCAACTTCAATAAAGAAAAAAGGCCAAACTAAAATGAATTTCTATGAAAACGTCTAGACAATGATATCCCTACTAGTTCTATTTCCATGAAAACATGGCAAAGAAGAACCAGTAATGTTATTAAAAAGCAAGCATGCCGTACACTGCAAGCATGATGGTTTGCTTCCAGTGAACAAAAAATTACGGAAGAAAGATTGGTAATGTATAAGAGTTTCGCATGAAGTCCACCAATCAAATACCATACTTTTGCGAGAAGACTGCCAAGAAAATGAAAGAACTGGAGATGCTGTTCATGTATCATTCCTGATCCGGGATTAGGAAAAAGCATGTGATCCGCGGTCTCCTGAAAAATAGCATGTACAAGATTAAGAAAAAAGAAAGACAGACTACATGCAAACTTGATGGAGTGTGGTCAATGTTGAAATACACAAAAAACTTAAGTAAAACTAGACATACGACCTTAAACAATCCATATTGCACATCAAAGGCTGCTCGGGTAATTTTCTCCATGAAGTCTTTGAAAATGCCACCACCATCAATACCAGCTTCCTCAACTCCGAGTTCATTAACAAATGTCACGCGAATCTACAGCCAGTAGTTATTTGCATTATAAGTATTGCAAAAGAAAACCAAATCAGAGACAAAGGAACGGAAAAATATGCATATGCTTCAAATGTGAACCAAGCAATTACTACAAGACAGATATCATGCAAGCGATAGAACTTACCGATCCCCGGAGATCATCCTCGGACAATGCACTCATTTGATTGTAAGCATCTTCCAAGATATGGTCTCTTCGTATTCTGAACCGATTTCGAGCAAAAATACCTTGAGATCCATGACTCTGCCTTGCCGTTGCTAATTGTGTCTATACAAATGATGACCAGCGAGTAAATGCAGCCGCAGAAAAGTAATCAGTGAATAAGTACAAACAATATTTTCTTCCATTTACACAGATTACACATACTAGTATATGTTAATTAGCTCTCCTCGATTCCTTAAAATGAACAAATGATAACCATTTCACCAGATATACATATCCTAACAGCCACTCACTGTGAATATTTTGACTCTGCTTGTAAACGGAATCAGGAAAGGAGCTTGCATCAGTATGTAGTTGGCTCTTGTACCTTCCATTATGGCCTGGAGAAAGGAAAACAATATCAGCAATGATAGGGGACAACTAAAACCAAATTATAAAAAATGATATGAAACTTTTATAGTGTTGGCATGTCACAAACATTAAACTAAATTGCATGTAGTAGTCACCTGAGAGATGAAATATTCATTGACTGTATCAGCTTGGAAGTCACTTGAGGAGGTGAACTGTTTCCGGTTGTTCCAATCTTGCAACTGCAGAAAGATTTCATCAACAAGGAAGATAAAATGAACAATGATCTTTGAAAAATTATACTGACTTAGAGTCAAAATAGCCATAATCAGTGAAGGAGTATTAGCTTCTCTGCAGCACAAACCTGTGAAAGCAACTCAGAGACTACAACCCCAACCCTGTTCTGAATCAAGTCAACAGGGCTCTTCTTCGCTACATCATTGGAGACAGATTTCCCAGTGTTAGGTTGTGTAAGTGGATTTACCCATAGTAACTGCCATAAAGCCTGGACAAAAAAGAGCGACCATACACAACAATAACTGACAAATTAGAGGCATGGCAAATAAGATTATATTTCTTTGGTGAGCCCAACAGAAATATGAACAGCCACTGCCAGAAAGCAGCCATATAAAAACGCAAAGCCAATCTAGCTTATTATATTTGTGTGTTACAGATAGCAATCTAAGGCCTCGGCTAATCACGTCATCAAATTTTATGTAAGAAGCTTCAATCATATCTCTAAAACTCTTCACGTCAATGTTATATCTGCTTAACGAAATCGGTCAAAACACTAACCTGCTTGAGAATAATGATGAGCAACCTGATATCCTGTAACGACAATGGCTTCTCTCGTTCGTAGAACTCCTCATTGTCGACTATCATAAGCATGTGCCTAATCATCAATGACATTGATAAATCAGATTTAAGTATTAAACCACACTCACAACCCTAATTTACCTATAGTTGAAGAGTGACTTTGAAGTAAAACTACAGAAATTTGGCGTTAAATCAAGCAAACCTTACTTATAAACAGGACAAAAAACAACCATAGGTAATAGCCAACCCGGGGCATCCCCTGGAAGGTAAGCTAGGAGTTTAGGCATGGATGACCACTTCTGGTTCTCATGGCATCGTTTCATATAATTCCACAACACAGCTACAAGCTCGGTTCTATAAGCCAAAATTGTCATGATTCGCTCAAGAGGGAGAGTGTTGAATGCTGCATAAAGAAAAGAACTGGCTGTGCCAATAGCCAATGCTTCTTTATCTTCGTCATATGACTGTGTACCAAGCGAAACTTCATGGAACAAAACATTTGTCTGCATTGATGACACTACTTAGATTAAATATAAAGAATCACTTGATCCAGAGGAGGCACAGATCTTAGATTAAAATTAAAGAATCACAGAGGAGGAATAGCACATAATGTAATTTCATATGATAGGGATTAGGTACATACTAACTGCAGAAGAAAACGTGAGTCTACAGCATTGGTTATCTGCTGCTCCAGAGTCCTATTCAAGACCAATTCTGGTAGATCGTCAATCAACATATCATCCTCATCAAAAGTGCCTGAACCACGATAAAAGGATGTCTCTTTCAGAATAAGATCAAATAACTACCGCGAGCAGAATGCACAAGAAATCCTTAGAATTACAAAAAATGCCATGGGTGAAGATAATAATAATATAGCCAGAAGAAAATGGCATACTCTGTCTGCTTTCTCTTTCTGACGATTTCACGGGAGGAAGCGTCTCCAATAAGAAAGTTGCAACTGATGCAATGTCAATTGCCTGCTCAAAATAAAGAAAGAAAAGAAAAGCAAAATTAGTGTCAAACAGAACTGGGAGCACAAATCTTTTTAAAAAAATAGTATCTGCAACGTTTTAAACATTATCCAAATGAATGATTTTCCCCCGAAAATGCAACTATTCAACATCCCCTAAGTTTTGGCACATAACTTGTGGATCTTCAGCAATAAAGGAAAAAAAAGGTTCTCATCCTAACGGCAACTATATAATAGCAAATATCAAATAGATCAATTCTTTGACATCACTACCTTAGAACTTAATATTTATGAGGCACTATCACATGCAGCCAAACCCTAAACCTTCTTCACCAAATATATAGATATTAAAAGAAGATAATATACAAAATCCAGATATTCTATCAGTTGATAAGCTATTGATTATTGAGCATGAGGTCTGCCTTTGCAAATCTACTCTACATGAACACCACAAAGTACAAATCACTGATGATTAGGACAAAATCAAGTAATCATGCGGCTAAAATACCAAATCCACAGTAGAAAACACAAAAACACAAAAAGAGATGAAATAACTGCAATAGGAACCTACCACGTCCAATGAACATTCCGGCTGTGACAATACCACATTTGCAGTTTCCAACGTATTACCAAGAAGACAAGCATAACCAGGGAACTCTGGGATAGTATCCATTGGGAGAACATAGGTATCCTTTTGAATACAGAAAGCCATCTGGTGAATGTAGTGTTGACTTAGACTTGGGTTGGCAAAGACCTAGAAAATTAAACTATGAGTTTGCCAAAATTTAAATAGATGCTGACGGTTACGATAATATTTAGCTCAGGGTCAGACATAAACTTGTAAAAAAACAAAAGCTATCATTTAGCTTCAATGATACTACATATATTTTGTTTAGCATCTATTCGAAACTATAAAACAAGAGGTAAGGAACCAACCACTTTCAAGTTTGGAAAAAGCTGCCATATCAAAGGTATTGTGAGGATCATAGAAGAGAAACTCCAACGTGGATCAACAACAGGGCAGTAACATGGCTCACGGCCAACATGTGCTACTATCAGTATCAATACTCTTTCTAGTGAAAGGATGCTGCCAGTCATAGTCTGACCTCTTGGGCTTTCCTGCAACAAACAACAGTAGCTTCAAAAGGATAGGTTGGCAACTATAGAACAGCAATCCAAAAAATGTGCAGTAAATTAGAAGAACTAGGTGGTGGGGAATTATCATGGGGAACTGTTGAAGAATACCTTAGCTGTAGTGATCATTTCTCTGACCAGTTTGAAGATGTTTCTTTTCTGTAAATAACTAACAATTTTGCAAACCCAAGGCAACTTAGGATCTAGCAATAACGACAGTGCCTCCATCAAGATAGCTGTTGAAATGCTAGCTTCTTCAGGAGTAACTAAGAGCTGATCCTTTAAACGGTTCCTGGTGATTCAAATCAGAAGAAGGCAAAACTGAATATATCAATAACAGAACTGAAAAAGAAAGCCGCAGTTGATCACAGTTTGATACAAGGAGGCTATTGCTTGATATACTCTATTTAAAAATGAAAGACGACAAAAAAAAATTATATGTATATATAACCTATTCTGATGTATAGCCTCGATGCAGGTAAATGCAAGTTTCTTTACTCTAAAGTCCACCATATTATGCTGAGAGGTATAGTCCGAGCCAGAAAAAAGACTGACAATGTCACCTGTCATATGATGAGAATTTGTAATATAAGTAAACAAGATCCCAGTCATTATAGGAAAGAAACTAGATAATAGATTGTTAGTGAAGTAAAAATAATAATATAATGTAAATATGTGAGGATATAAACAGCAAACATGAGAGTTTAATTTGTGGTGAACGGTACATTCCTCAGACAATGTTTTAATTTTACTGCTCATAAGATACACATATTAAACAAAAGTACGAAATCTATCAATAACTGATTAAGCAAAATGAAGATTCAGAACATGCTTCCTCTTACATAAGAATTACCTAGAAAGGAAAAACACTGATCAAACTCATGAATGAATTGAACAAAAGTGTCAAGAAAAGAAGTATGCATAGATATTGGAAATACCACTGCAGTGAAGGAAATTCTGCAGTAGACGACAAGTTTCCACAAGTATCACAAAATCTCCTGAGTTTTGTGCCTTGAAAAAGAACAGAAACTGCCGGAGGAAACTTGAACCTGGCTCAAAGCAATGTCTGAATGCAGAAAAAATATCGAAAAGGGTCAATAGACAAATAAAGTCACCACAAAACCATTTTAAGACCCCATTAAAAAATACAGAAAAACATAGTAAACGAAAGAAATATACCTATCGACATTCTGGCAATTTCCATAGGTTTCACTGAAATCATGCCGCACCTTCGAACGCTCAATGGCCATTGATCTTCTACCTCTAAAGAATTTCTGTAGTTAAAAACTAGTCAGCAACTTGCCCACCAGAAGGAGTATTAAGATTGAAAAGACTTTTTATCTTTGGCCAAGCAAATGCACTTACCCACATGAGCAAATGTTTCACTTGCAGTTCTAGCTACCAGTTTGTAATCGCAATGGTTAAATCCTAAATCCTACTACCCAAACAAAACCCGCAGGACGCCATAACAGGATAATTTTTTTCCAAGAGGCCTAATCTAACGAGAATCATATAGATTCAGAAGCAGCAACAAGAAAGGGAAAAGTCGGTTCAATATCCAATTAAACCTCAAAGTATCAAAGATTCTACCAAAATGATACCTTTTTGGCAAAATGACTCAGTACGTTTGTTCTACATTGCTTAAAACACACATAAAGTCCCCAAAAAAAAGAAGGTTTTATCCATTCTACTGCTAAAAATGTTGATTAGACGGCAGTAATATGAATAGGATAAAACCGGTACCTGAATTTTAAGGGCAGCTGAGTTCTGCTGCTTCTGTAGCAACCGACGATTTCGTTCCATTCTAGTCTGCTCCAGAAGCTTCCGAGCATCTCTCTCCTTAGTGCTCCGGCCACCTAAATCGACTCGCTTCCGAGTAGAGGGATCACCGGAGAAAAACATGTTCTTGAGCTAAACCCTAGAATACCAATTACACGATTCAACCTTGAAAACCTAAGATTACTGTTAATTTCTTAACTATCCGCTTCGATTCGAGGAAAAGAAGCTAGGGATGTGATCGGCGTTAGCCCTAGAACTGGAGATAACAGAGTAAGGAAATCGATTCTTGATTCTTCCAAGGTGGAAAAACAAGATGACGAATTTGGATGATTTGGGTGTAAAGGAAGAAATCTTAACAGAGCAAAATTTCTATAAGGAGCAGCAACTAGCAAGAAAGGAAACAAAACCAAATAAGCCGACTCTCAAAGAAGAAAGGAAACTTGGTGTGTTGTGAGTTCAATACGACTGCGTTTTGGAGGAAGAATAATATCATTGGGTCGTCCCGGTCGTGTCGTGTTACACGGGGTAAATAAAAGGTTCGGAAACAAAATTAAATGGGGAAAATAAAACTCTTTTTGATAGAAAAAATGTGGTTGCTGGTTGGTTTTTTTACATCTTTTCGTTGCTTGGTTACTGGATAAATATGTGGATTCCATATAATATATACAAAAATATTTTCTCTAAAATATAATTTGAAAATTGAACATCATACCTCTCGTTTCTCCTGAAATTAAGAACAATCGAAATTTCGTGGTAGACGTACCACCACCATAATATTATAGGAATATTATAAAAACCAAAAAAAAAAATGCTGGTTTTTTCTGTAAAGTCTATTTAATTATTGGACTTAATAATACAATTCTTTGTTGAATTGAAATTGTTTTAAAAGTCGAAGATGGCAATGATTAAAACAAAACAAAATTGGCATTGATATTGGGAATTGATTTTGACCAAAGACTTTTCGTATAATTAATCTCTCCACCGTCCCACTACCATAATTAAAGGGGCCGCTGACAAAACTTCATTTTATTTGTATGATAAAAGAATTAAATTAACTAGATGAAGAGGTTTAAATTTGCACTCCCTAAAAGCAATGACATGATATGATGGTTGTATATATACGTAGATTTACAAAATTTATAGTTATATAGCCAAAGCCAACAAAAAAACAACCTTAAGACAAAATAATTGAGAAGAATCGACTCAAAAATGGACAACTCATTTCTCCCTAACCCTAATACTCTAATGACGGGCCAAATCAAAACGTGAAGAATAGGTTAGGCAAATGCAGCCATCATGTGACTCTTATCTAATGTCCTTGTTCTATATCTCTATATCAGATAAATCCAATTTTTTATACAATTGATTTTCTCTAAGAAGAAATGTCCTTTATTGTTTTAGTAAGATCATACGGTATATTCTTTAAATTGTCAGATACAAAAAAATTTATGAAAAGAACAAAGTATTTGTAAATATTAGTTACATTGCAGATTTTAGATTAAAATGTCGACTCAGAAACTGATATCTCAAGTCACCAATAAATCAAGAAGTACATATACTGGGTATACAGAGTAGTTGATTTGAAATGAAAGCTATATATCAACAAATCAACTGTATATTTTGTTACTTGAAAATGAAAGATAAATGTACAATTATGAAATATGGGACTGATCATAAGTCCTCACATGATATGTATTTATGAGGAATGGCAAAATGAAAAATGTGTCAAAAGAAAGAGGAATGACAAAAAGATAAGGAAAAAATAAGCAACATTTATTCTCGTATGCATCACAAAAGGGTGGCTCAGCTTTTCCTCTCTTCCCATGGAAACTTACTCCTTTCTCTCTCTTTGACTCTTCTAAAGATCAACTAATAATCATGGGTGATTTTTTTGGTCTTTCAAAAATGTAAAAATCTAAAATGCAGAATCGAGTCTTCACACGTCAAAAAATTTTATATAGAATCTTCTGGCTGTTTTTGGTCTAGTAATTCTTCGACCATGGACGTGTTATCGGTTACGAATTCAATTCTATTATAGACTTCTAGCATTTTTTATTTATTTTAAGAGAATCATTAACTTATCGTTATGTTGATCAAAATATCTACTGATGAAATGCATTTATGTTTATCTATTGCTCATATCTCTCAACGACCTAAAAACCTAAAACCTCTCGCCTTTCGGCATAAAATACTTCCGGTCGATCGTACTCATCTCGGATTAACCACAATTAGAACAAATTTTATTTGTAAAAGTTGAAGATTGGTAAAAATATTAGTACAGAAAGTGAGAAACAGTCACGAGCGTAAGTAAAAAGAGAGAGAAAAAAAAGGAGCAATAAATGATTCTGAAGGAATATTTAATAAGAGAGTTCTCTGGTTTGGCTTTGGCCTTTGGGGTGAATCAGACCCAAACAAACACAAGACATAAAAACAAAAGTAAATTCCTGTCCAAAGCTTTAAAAGATAGAGTAAAGGCATAATTCTTTTTGCCCGTTTCCTTATTCATTGCCTTTGGCCAGTCCCCTTGATAGCGAGACTTTTTTCACCTCCTTACAATTACAATTACGTAACACAACACAACAACAACAGTTCAATAAGAACAAACGTCAACGTCTTTATTTGAAATTTGGAATTTATATCAACCATACATGATACATCAATGACCAACAAACAAGATGTAAAGAGATTAGCTCTGGAGAGATAGACAAGGTAGGAGAAGATGACTCGGACGAATTAAAGGAAAGGTACAGACCTATTCTAAACAGGGAAGAGATAGAATAGAATCTGTAAAAAGATAGAATATGGAGAGACTTAGAAAGAGATGGGGTCTTACAAGGTCAAGAAAAGGCCTTACAAGGTCAAGAAAAGAGAATAATTCAATGCATCAAATGGATAAACACACAATAATTGAAAGAAATAAAATGAGGGACTAAAAAGCTCAGATAGGATAACACCAGTTTATTAATGAAAATATTGGAGTTCGGAAGAGAAAGTCAATGTCTCAGCACAACGGATCCAATAATCTCTATGCATCACTGAGGCTATGTTTTTGTTATAGCCTGCACAAACAGAAAAGAACTTGTTACTTCTTACAAGTTATAACTATAAGTGTATATATATGTGATTCCAAATGTAGCAGCACAAGCATGCATCTAGTAAATACATAAATACTTCTAATAGACATGTGCAAACTAAACGTATAACGATATCTAAGAATACACAACTTCGTAAATCAAATATATGTTTGTATGCATGTACACAATAGTAATGTCTATGTACACACACTTAAACTTATATACATATACAGAGAGAGAGATTTACACACATATCTATTATATAATTCAATGATATATCTTATTTATGTGTTCTACATTCACTTGCTATTTATTAAGATATCAACGATGAACAAACAAAAAAGGACTTAGAACTGACAAAACCCTAACCCTTCGCATTGCATATGTGACTATGTCACCCATACAGATATGTATACACTTTTTATACATGCTATGCATATCACCTTGAATAAACTTCTGCCTCGAATTTTTCATCCATATAAGCTTTTCTTTCTCTTTCATTTCAGAGAGAAAAAGAGAGAGAGAGAGAGAGAGAGAGAGAGAGAGAGAGAGTCTTGAGAAACGGTGGGTGTGAAGAAGAAAGTATCAAGTGAATGAGAGATTTTAAGGCGAAGCAATAAAAAAAAGATAAGTAGATGATAATCTTCATGGGCCGGGGCCCAATTAGATCTTTGGAAAGGGATAGTGACGTTGCCATTGCCCGAAATGAGCTTCTTTAGTTGAACATGATGACGTCATCGTTGCGATATTCATAGACCAATCTGCCCCCAACACCTGACCGTCCTGCCCGTAGGTGGTCCACTTCCTGAGTTAGCTAGCACTTCGCAGTTTATTTGGTCCTAAGGGAAACCAAAGTCAACAGGTCAAATAAAAATACTCGACATTGTGTCTCAAGTTTTTTACCTTTTTTTTTGTCAACATTTTTTTTAAAAATTGGTTTTTCTCATGTTAAATGTAATTTACATAGAACTTACTATTTTAGATTTTCTTTTAGGCAATTGCTATTTTAAATTACATAATTGATCAACCGTAACATTTTTTATGTAGTTTATAAACTAATCTAAGCTGGACTAGGCTTCGTAGCTAAACATAATTATTCGCTAATTGGTGAAGAGACTGAGTTTGAGCAAATTAAGAGAATCTTGGTAAATGAAATTCCTCAATTCTAGGGAAAAACATTAAAGTTCAAATTTCAAAATAAATCATGTCTCACTGCACTATTATTAAAAACATCAAAGTTCAAATTTCAGACGACTTGTTTTAGTTTCAAATTTTCAAGTTTATAATTTTTCTTAAATCAAATTATAACTTTTGAAAAAGTTTCTTCTTCTCTCTCTTTTTAAAAGAAAGTTTTCTTTAAAATGAAGTAAAGGGTGATTGGTTGCAAACTTTAAAGAATTTATAAAATTTTAAAGTTTTCACAGTTATTTTTTAACCAAAGACTTTAAAAACTTTTTTTTTAAGTCTTAAAAGCCTAAATGCTCTTTTCAAATTGTTTTTTAAAGTTTGTAGTGTAAATTTTAAAAGTCTCAAAAATGAGACTTTAAAGGTTCTAGAAAAACTAAAATTACTTAACAAGTTTCAAATAATTTATTTTTGTTTTGTTAATTAAGCAAAAATAATTCAAATTCAAAATAAATAAATGATTAACATGTCATTAATTAATAATAATACATCCAATTCTTTTAAGTTACATTTGGAAATTAACATAACAATCTTTAATAATAATAAAATACAGTCAATTCTTTCAATTCTTTTAATAAAATTACAATAAGAAAATTCAAAATAAATAATAAATTTTATAATTAACTAGAGCATGTAATTGTTATGTAACAATTGCTTAAATAAGGTTTTTTGTTTTGTTAATTAATTAAATGTATGCTGAAGATTTGATATAAAAAAATCACACATACAAAGAATAAACGAAAAATTATACATAAAAACAATTTATTATTTACTATTCAAAATAATTTATTATTTAAAATATTTAAAGTCAGAGTTTCTACAAATTTTGTTATCAAACAAACTTTTATATACTAACAGTTTTTATAGTCAAAGTCTCTACAATTAAAGTTTCAATAGCTAAAAGTCTACTGCAAAACATTAAAATAACAGTTCTAATCAATTGATCATAAAACTAAGGAATATCGAATCTTTTTGTAAGAGTTATTTCTAAAATTAAGTAAACAAAAGTCTGAGATTTGTGGGGAATAGAAACTTTGTGGGCGTGCGGGAGAATCACAGTCTCCTAAGACATAAAATGGTCAAAATAATACAATAAATCAATACTTATAAACTATTAGCACTATTATATCAATTGATAACGCCAAAAAAATCCCTTGACCTGCGTTCCTAAATTAATTAATACTTTCGTTCCATGTATTAAATATGATTATTAATATTAGTTTAACATACACATTGGTGTTTTTTTTTTTCATCCGAATTTTATCGAAAGTAAAAAGGTAAATTTACAAAGATCACAATTTAAGTTAAGAGGTTAAACAAGAACATATAGTAAATACTAACGCATTCAAAAACCAAGAGATACAATACCCTAAAAAGATATAAAGACGATGACGACCGGGATGACTCATTCCCAAAAGAATGTGCAGTCAAAAGGAATCCTCAAAACAACTAAACAAATCATTTGAGATTCCAATAACATCAAAGCAACTAAAAACTAAAGGGAATCAGCATCTAAATCGATCCAAAGCAAGGATGAAAAACCGGAGATAGCCAGTACACATCCCCACATAACAATTGAAGCTTTTAACGGACCTTCAAACAACATATTACTAAGGAGAGTTATGCAAAACAAACCCGCGTAAACGGATACCTCCTATAACCAATCCAGGGTACCACACAAAATGAGAGTTCACGGTTTCATAACCCAACAAGAAAAACCTCAAACATTGGTGTCTTCATTAAGACATTTTAATTACCATAATATATTTTTTAAAAATCTTTTTTAATAAATACTACAAAAGTAGGACAAGGCTCTTAATTTTTCAGAAGGGGTCCCCTATAATTATGGCGAGTAAGAATAATAGTAATGCTTTTTGTTTCGTCTATTTTTTTGCCCATATCAATCCGTCCATTTCTCTTCTGTCCCTTCTCTTTGTACTATGTTTCAGAGCTCTTTCGTTTTATGCCCAACATTTTTGTTAATTTCAGTTTTGGGCCCATAACATAACAGTATTTTAGTTTCACTGCTAGTGAAAAACTGTGAATGTATGTACTTGTTAAAACTTAAAAGTAAGGAAACTAAAGCTCTAACTGCAATTTCCAAGAAATGCCCTGAATACTCATTATTTTAATTTAATAAGCCTTTGTGTAACTTATTACAAAGTTTACAGATAATCCGGAGGAAGACGTTATGGTTTTTGTGAGTAATGATCGTTGGCCCAATCTCAGCCCATTTAAAGTAACAATGTCACAAGACACATCATAACAATCACGAAATCTTGAAGCTGATCTTGAAACTGATGAAATATTTCAGGATAAATATACAAATATTTCTTGATATTTTCTATTACACAACAAAACATGAAAATGTCCCCATCATATGCATTATGAGCAAGAGGCGCTAAGCCTCGTAGGGAAGTTGTAAATGTGGAATCTCATTATTGACTTTGCTTCTTAGTTAGTGAGTTAAGGGCTAAAAACACCATAACTAGTGGAGTCAAACACTTGGCACAACACGGCCATCTAAAACCTTCTAGAGAACCAATTTAAAAATTAGGATTCAGCCTTAGCATCTGTAATAAGAAACATATCTAATCAATATATCAATATATATTACTTTTTGTAATGTTTAGATCATCGTTGAACCTTAATCAAACTAAACAGAAAAAAAAAAAAAATCCACCAACATTTTGATGACCTTTAATTATCTACTTGTGATACCACAAAACTAAAACTAAAATGGGTTATCAAATGAATAATAAGTTCACAACTCAGAACTGCACATTCAGCAATTCCATCCATTACAATCTTGACATGAAATAAAATAAGAATTGTAAAAACTTATCCTTAAAATTTGTGGCCACATACTCTACGTTCCACAACCAACCAATATCCCGAATAAATCACCATTCACTATTTATACACACACTACGTACTCTAGACAAAGGCAAAACCAAGTCAAACAAAATTACCTGAGATGGATTTGACTCCGATGAAAAAACTAAATTTTCTGCTAATCATCACATTATTATTATTATCATTACGTCAACAAGATTATAACATTGAAGCACAAAGTTCAGACAAAGTAGTGAATCTTCCCGAACAACCATTAAATCCAAAGATATCTCACTTCTCAGGTTATGTCAATGTGAACCAAGAAAATACACGATCACTCTTCTACTGGTTCTTCGAAGCCTTGTCTGATTCTCCTTCAACAAGACCTCTAGTTCTCTGGCTCAATGGAGGTAATTATAATCACTTCATTATTTATTATTCTCTTCTTTTCATTTTTTACATATTTATATTAATGATTTTGCCGCAGGTCCTGGATGTTCATCTATTGGATATGGAGCAGCATCTGAATTAGGACCTTTTCGTGTTGTTGAAAATGGGACAAGCCTTAGATTTAATCAATACTCTTGGGTCCAAGGTTTTTTTTTTTATTCGTTTTATCTATTTCTAGTTTACAAAATGTTAGCCCGATAAAAAATATTTTTCACGGCTTAACAACCAATAATTGAGCTAATTTTGTATTTTAAGTTCACAAAATTTTCTTTGACAAAATTTCAGAAGCGAATATGTTGTTTTTAGAATCACCGGTTGGAGTAGGGTTTTCGTGCACGAACTCATCTTCCGATTTTGATAATCTCAACGATGTTTTCGTTGGTAAGTACGTAAGTTCACAAGTGGTCAACTACGTACACTTCAAAATTTATTATTTAGCTGTAATAAATGAGTGTGATTATGCAACAGCGGAAGATGCCTACAACTTCATGGTTGCTTGGTTTGCAAGGTATCCACAGTATAAGTCTCGTGATTTCTTCATTGCTGGTGAAAGCTATGCCGGTGAGCTTTAACTACTCTTATGTGTTTTTTCCCCTCAAGTTGTCAATCTTTGTTCTAAGAATTTTGCAATAGCTGGATTTAGAATATCAACTAATTAAGCAAAAAAAAAGTATAGGATGAAACAAGTACGAAACTGGATCATGAAAATAAAATTGATATTGTTTAACCATTTAGGAAATTGTAAAGTATGATAAGCTTATGGGTTTACACCTTTACAGGTCACTACGCACCTCAACTAGCCGAGCTTATATACGATCGGAACAAAGTTAAACCGAATGACTTCATAATTAATCTCAAAGGCTTCATCGTACAATTTTTATTTAAATACATATATATATTAATTTTTTTTATACATTCTAAAGTTTAACCTCATTATTTTTTTCAATGTAGGTGGGAAATCCACTGACTGACGACGAATACGATAACAAAGGGATTCTAGAATACGCATGGAGTCACGCAGTGATCTCAGACAACCTTTATGGCTCCGCAAAACGTAACTGTGACTTCAAGTCTTCGAATTGGTCGGAACCATGCAACGCCGCCATGAACACAGTGTTCACAAAATATAAAGAAATTGATATTTATAACATATATGCTCCTAAGTGCAACACCAACAGCTCAGCAGGAGCTTCCTTCTTCGGTGCCGGAGATTATAAGTCTCCAGCAGTCAAAGACTGGTTCAAGAGAGTGAGATGGTATGAAGGATACGATCCTTGTTACTCTAATTACGCTGAAGTATATTTCAATAGAGTCGATGTTCGATCGTCTCTTCATGCCACTACACGAGATATATCAAGATGGAAAGTTTGCAAGTAAGTTATATCATCATATTAAGTACTAGAACAGAATTCTCTAGTTATATATATATATAGGGGTTAAAATATGCTAACTGTAATTACAGTGATTCGATATTGCAAACTTACCAATTCACGGTCTCCTCAATGTTGCCTGCCTATAGTAAGCTTATCAAAGCCGGCCTCAAGATATGGGTTTATAGGTACTCTACTTTTATCTAACTGGTGTTTTTTTTTTTTCAGGTTGGTTGTTAATTTATATGTCATTATTGATTCACTATAGGTATAGAGGACCTCAATAAAATCCAACACATAGATATGAAATATAACAAATAAACTAATTAATATATATACATCAAAAACATATAAAAATTGAGTGATTGATTCAATGATGGGTTTTTTTGTTCCCAACTGATCATGTATTCTTTTTTAGTTATGAAAACGGATCATTCTTAAATATGTTGCGAGGCTAATAGATTTAGCTATAGCAAATTATCGTTGAAACATAATAATATACACGAGACTCATGAAGTAAATCCACCGAAGATACTAAGATGACTAAAATTTATGTACCAAACTCTTGTTCTTATTTCTCTTTGGATTTAAATCTCGTTATAAGAAAAAAGTATATTTAAAAGGTATTTGTATTTGACATGTAATGTTTTTTTATAGAAATATTTATGCTCTGTTTTAAATTTGTTGTTGTTGTTGAGAAAGCTTGAAAATAGATGAACTATTAAATATTTATTAGTGTCTAACAGTGGAGACGCCGACGGGAGAGTGCCGGTAATCGGAAGTCGGTATTGTGTTGAAGCTTTAGGTCTTTCTGTCAAATCTGAGTGGCGTTCTTGGTTCCACAAT
This sequence comes from Cardamine occulta, assembly GCA_028015245.1. Lineage (NCBI taxonomy): Eukaryota > Viridiplantae > Streptophyta > Magnoliopsida > Brassicales > Brassicaceae > Cardamine > Cardamine occulta. Next base: position 10,157,191 of record CM051370.1, on the reverse strand, counting down.
CATCAGGTTAGGACCATAAACTAAGAAAATTTATGATTTACTGTTAATTTTTGTATACTAAAACTATGGGTTTGTTTTTAGCCAAACAAGTTCAGAATGATACGGCTAATTGTTTTTCTGTTATCGAGATTCTACATTTTTCTTAAGTACAGTTTATTTATCCAAATGTTTATTTTTTGTGTATGTGATTCGTGTGAAGGTGGGAGGGAGGATAACGGAGTACGAGGGAGGACTAACATTCGTAACGGTGAGAGGAGCTGGGCACTTGGTTCCTCTCAATAAACCTGAAGAGTCTCTTGCGCTTTTCCGTTCCTTTCTTAACGGTCAAGAACTTCCGTCACTCCCCTAGAAATCATATCATATCACAGATACTCTCTCTTTTTGTTACCTAGTACAAAATAAAATAAACATAAACAATAATTCCATAACCACATACAATATATATGTTACTGTTGTTCTATAACTTCTATATGTACAATCCAACCATGTTATAATAGTAATTTTTATTTTGAAAAACAAGTATCACATGAATGTACCGATGAGGTGAACACATTAATACACGTCTAAAATTTATCACAGTCATTTATTTCTTTATTCTTTAAGTACATAAAATTTTCTTGCTTCATTAAAATTGATAATATGGAGTCAATAACGTTAGTCTCGTTGAAACTCTCCCACACTCCGTTTTTCTCCAAAATCTTCTTATGAAAATTCCGGTTACTATCGGTGCAATGTATTTAAACCAAAGATAACCATCCATGATGCAAATATATGAAACCGATTATAACCGGAACCCCTAAAACCTCAACCATATCTAACATATCGGCCAGAGAAAAGGATTTGGGAGCCTATTTCCGGCCAGGTTACGACCCCTTTCTCTTTAGTTATGTTCCAAGTTTGGCCCAACCATAGCTAGTAAAATCCAATTTAAATTACCTATCGTCTGTTAAATCAAATTTGTTGGGTCATGGACTTGTTAAAAAATTAAGAAGACACAGTAAAGTAAAACTTCAAGATTTTATTAGTCCAAAACCTCACAACATTTTTAAAACACGTTTAATTCTATTTGTAACAATATTATTGCCTTATTGGGCATTCCAGTGTTTCAATTACCCTGTGAATATTTAGCTCCGAGTTAGTTAATTAAGATACATACACAATTTGACCCAAAACAAATATAAAAAAAATTGAAAATTTTCCTAAAATAGCACAAAAAAAAGATTTTATGCCAAATTTAGCACACATTTTCATTTAGGATAAAAATAACATTTTTATAAAGAGCAATAATTTAATTTTTTTTGTTTGAGTTAAGCATTTTAGGGTATAGTTTTTAGGGGGTGGAAGGTATGGTTTAGGGTTTAGAGTTTAGGGTTTAGAGTTTTTTAAATCTTAAATCCTAAAAAATAAGGTTAGAAGATTTGTGATATATAAGAGAATTGCCCTTTAATCAAAATGTTATTTTTGTCCTAAATGAATATGTGCTTTTATCTACAAAACCACCTAGAAAAAGAAAAGAGTTTTTTTTTTTTTTTTGGGTATATATACCGAATATTCTAATCTTTATCAGAATGAACTAAATTTAAAACCCTAATTTCTATGTACAGCAGCTCCTCTCATCACAAGCGAAACAATGATGCTATCCGATCTTACAGAGGATTTGGTAGAGGAGATACTCTCTTGGGTTCCCGGCTAGATGTCTCAAGTGACTACGATCTACTTGCAAACAATGGAACGCATTATTCAATGATCATAGATTCACCAAGAAACACGATGATAGAGCAAGAAAGGAGTTTATGGTTCTCATGTTGAGGACCTCTGCGGTTTATTCAATGAGCCTCGATCTCAGTGGAATTCACAACAACATTGATTCAAGTATGGAGGTTAAAGGTGAACTTGTCCTTCTTGACTATTATAACTTTGAAATCTTGCATTGCAATGGACTGTTATTGTGCATCAACTCCACGAAAACCTTGGAATACGGTGCTAAACTCGTGGTTCATAACCCGTTTATGGGGAACACCAGGTGGATCGAACTCAGGACTGTCTACAAAGTATCAGATACGTTTGCTCTAGGTTACGAAAACAACAAATCTTGTTGTACTAGCTACAAAATATTAAGATTTGCTTGTCCTTGTTGTGTTTCTACTGATCAGTTTGAGATCTATGAGTTTAACTCTAAATCTTGGAGGGTTCTTGACGACGTTACTCATAACTTTCAGTTGGCAACTGATGGTCGACGTGGCGTGTCTTTGAAAGGAAATACTTATTGGATTGCTTCAGATAGAGAGGAACTTATAGATGATTATATATGTTGGATGAGGAGAACAAAGTAGCAGTGTGTTGTGACACATTTATGAAAGAAGATGATGGATGATATACAACCAATGTTTACGTTATTGGAGAGGATACGTTCATAAAAGTGGATCTTCTTGAGGAATCTGCATACCAACCAGATTGTTTTGATGAGAAGGAGCCTTTTCTATTTAGTTATGTTCCCAGTTTGGTCCAAATCTAGTTAATTAACAAGGAGACCCTGTCATTTATTTACTTGTTAAAAAAATCTTCTGTCTTTTAACTCTATTTGCAAACTCTTTACTTGAATATATGGTTTCTGATTTTGATAATGGTGTTACTAAGGAAGAGTAGAATAATCAAATGTTGCAGGATGATGATGACTCACAGATTCACAACAGTTTTCTAAGAGATCATGCATCCCACTTTGATTATATCATGGTACATTCACAGTTCTTTAGTTTGACTATATATGATTACAAAATAAATGGACTTGTTTAATAGTATGAAACTTTATCAGGCGATTTTCGATATTATAAATAACAATAGGGGCCAAAGTGAAAGTTTAACAAAAAAATTCTTATCCAAAAACCCAAAATTCTCTGCTCTTGAGCTAAAACCCCTCTCTTCTTCTCTCGTGGTTTCTCCAATGGAGTCACTCTTGCACGCGTCTTCGTCTCTGGTATCTCTCAGGCCCAGAATTGACGGTAGAGATTCGTTCATCAACCCGTCGCGCGTCTGTCTTAATCCTAGTCTCGGTCGCAGAGGATCTAAATCTCTTTCTTTGGTAGCGGAGGCGAAGAAGAAGAAAAGCAAAAAAGATGACAATCATAGCTTTTCCGCTAGACCTGACGAAGCCACTGGTCCTTTCCCTGAATCCATTATTCTCAAAGAGGTTTCTATTTTCGTAATCTCTAGCTGATTTCGAATTTGTAGAAATCTGATAGTAACGATTATTTGTTATATACTTCATGATTGAAGCTGAAGTTGTGTAATTGTTCAATTTTATGGATTGGAATTTGCAGAAGAAGATTGATGAAGAAGGTGAACTACTTCCTGAGTTTGCTGATGCTGAAGAGAGTAAGTGATCTGCTTTGTTTGGTTTTAGTTACCAAAATGATTTGGTGCTTAAAATTGTTTCTTTTCTTTGTCATTTGCACAGAGGAGCTATATGAATTTCTGGATCTTCAGCTTCAGAGTGATTTGAATGAGGAAAGGAGTAAGTTCATCTTTTTAAAAACGTTTTAGTTTACATTTTAATGTTTCAAACGGCGAAAATCTATCCTCATTAGCTAGCATTGCCCTTTTTCTTGCTCCTGGCTTAATTTTTTTAGTCAAGTTCTTCAAAAAATGATGACTTGTGTAAAATCTTAAGTTTCGTTTGAAGAAATGATGATAATGTAAGATATAGGATATGGCAATTGTAACTTAGGAGAGGAGTTTGAAAATATGCAAAATGTTGTCTTTAGATGGTCAGGAGCTTACCTTAGACTATGATCAATCCTTAATACGTTACTAGTTCCCAGTCACACTGAGAGAAAGTCATGAATTCTGTAATTGATTTGATATAACTCCATTTAATGATGTATAAGCTATGTGTGTGCAGTGAGGCACTATGAAGTGGTTTACTTGATTCATGAAAAACATGCTGAGGAGGTCGAAACCATCAATCAGAAAGTACAAGGTGAATAAGTTTTTTTCCTTTCTTATGTTCTGTTGTTCCCTCACTAGCTTTCATGCGTCAGAACATTCTTATCAATTAGAAGGTTCTGTTGCTCCAAGAATGTTCTGACGCTCCCTCATTAGTCGGTCAATAGAAACCCAAATCCAATCTATACCTGTGTTTTTAGTTCTTGCGGTAGTGAAACTTGTATGTAATTAAGTTTGTTGATATTCAGAATTCCTCAAGGAGAAGAAGGGGAAAGTTTGGAGGTTTAGTGACTGGGGAATGCGTAGACTAGCCTACAAAATACAGAAAGCTGAGAATGCTCACTATATACTTATGAACTTTGAGATAGAGGCAAAATACTTAAACGAATTTAAGGGATTGTTAGATGGTGATGAGAGGGTGATTAGGCATCTCGTGATGAAACGTGATGAGGCCATTACTGAAGACTGCCCTCCACCTCCCGAGTTTCACTCTGTTCGGGCAGGTATGGAGGATGATGAATTTGATGATGATGATGATGAGGAAGAGGAAGAGTTTGATGAAGATGGTGATAATGTAGAGTACGAAGTAGATGATGATGGTAATGTCGTTATGGTGTTGTATGAAGATGATGGAGAAGAAAAAGAAGAAGATGGGACTAATGAACCGGAACAAGGACAGGACCAACCTAATAACGGCAAAAGAGAAAACCGGAGAACGGTTAATGTAGGAGGTTAGAGCTAGTTGTCTGTAAATCCTTTGTTTCTTGAGTCATGTTTTGGATAATAGGGTCATATATAAATTGAAGTTGTTTGTTGTTTTACTCATAATAGTATCCTTTAGCATAATAAAATCAAGAAAGTTTGAGAAACTAAACAAGATCATTGAAAACTTAACTTGTTTGAATCTGTCTCAGAGCACATAAAGAAACAACAATCCATAAAAGCTCTAAGCAAAACTACAACTAAAATTTAAAAACTACATCAACCCAACCAAATGATTCAAATACTACGAAATTTTGAATCCAGTTCCGACTTATTTCATGGATTGAGGTCAGCTTGAAGCTAAAAATTAACGTTTGGAAGACCTAATGTCATCACCACCGGTCACATCTGCTGGCTCATTGTGGTCCTTAGCAACCCTCTTCCTCTTGCCAGATTTGCCAGCACTCAAGTTTATGTCCTCATCAGCATCTTCTTCTTCAATCTCTTCATCGATGTCTTCTTCCACACCATTCTCCTCAGGGTCAAAATCACTTGCATCATCCTCATCTTCAACCTCACCAACCGGCCTCACCAAGTACTCTGTCCCAAGATCCTCCTGCACAATTTTGAATGTAATATAAGCAAAACCACACATGTTCTATGATTTTGAAAGAAGCTGGTTTGCACCAGAGTGATTAGTGTTGACTTTCAAAGATAATAATAATATGAGGTCAAAGCTTTTCATTTTCGTTTTCTACTACTAAATCTATTGACTCGGTGAATAAAACAAAGACTAAAACCCCTAATCCTGATTCAGGAAAAAACGACAAAATGAGTGAGCAAGCATTTAACAAAAAAAAATAATTCCAGGACGATTCATTGATTCTCAGAATTGGTGTTTATTCGAATCAGATCTAAGAGTTGAATTTACACCTAAAGACACAGAAAGCCCTAGATCTACAATCTTCAAAGCTAGAAATAAAACCCAAAGAGATTCATACCTCTTCTTCATCGTCTTCGTCGTCATCATCATCTTCGTCGTCTTCTTCATCTTCATCTTTCGCTGAAGGTACAGAAGGACCACCTAAGGACTGTAAAACCTGTACCTCATCATCGTCCTTGTCTTTTTCATCGACGTCGCCGGTAAGTTCTTCTCCTCCGTCTTTGGCTTCTTTCACTTCTTCACTATCATCGTCGCTCAGTACCTGAACAGTTGGTTCCTCCGTGATTTCCTTATCATCTTTTACAGGTGTCATCTTCTCGATTTCAGATTTTCCAGAAAATTTTGTTCCAGAAATTTTTTTTTTAAGAGGAGAAAAAGAGAGCAGAAGCGTAGAACTAGCTTTAGCAGTAGAACCCTCGTAATTCAATCTCAGCCGTTCAATATGAATTGTACTAGGATTGGTGAGGTGGCATCACATCCAACGGTTTATATGACATTATAATGTGGTTTTGATCAAGATCGTAAAATATTTGCTTCTAGCTAGGGTCAACATTGAGAATGGAGATGCATAGGGTTTGATAACGGTTCCCTTTGCAAAGTTGTTGTATAAGGTTAGGTTCCGGAAGAGACTGAACTGATTGAGACAAAGAGATTTGAATTTGGATAAACACAACAAAAATAGCGAACAAGTTCATGAAACTATTCATTTTGTTATTCAATAGTAATTTGAAAGCTACAAAATTTTTGTTAGTGACTCGTTTCTAGTAACAAGGTTGGCTTTTATAGAATCAAAAGTTATTTGCAGAAAGAAAGAAAAAATCTGCCTTCAGATTGATATGGAACAAAATTCAAGAAGAGTTATTAGATTATATACATTCTTCGGCATACAATATAAATCTTACATGCGTATTTCATTCTTCCATATCATAGGAGATGTACATGTATTTCGTTCTCTATCATTATAAACTAAAGAAATCAGACACAAATGTTAACAAATCAAATCAAATTTCAAAAAAAATTATTCCCTCAGTTTCTTATTAATCTTATTTCTATAAAAAAATTGTTTCAAAAGATTGTAATTTTTTTTTATCAGATTTCGAAATTTATTTTCTCTGAAAAGAGGCACACGTGCAACATGTACGAATAGAAAACGTTTAGATAGTTGGCCGGAAACTTTTCTTTTACTGTTTTACAAATAAATTGGGCTGGATGTGAAGGCATGTTTTTTTTATAGTTTATTTAGTTTTTTTTTATGTACAACAATTATAAATTTATTAAAACAGTTTAAAAATCCAAACGGAGATAACCAAACTTACATAAATAAAAAAAATATTTAATTTTTTGGTCAACTTTTTTATTTGATCGTCAACCATTAAAAATCGTTTAACCTTCTAAATTAAATATATAAAAAGATATTGACATGAAAAACTTGGGTGTTTTCAGTTTTCACAAACAATCGCAATTTTTTATAGAGAAAATTTAGAAAAATACATTGTTTCAATTTTTTTATTTGAAAAATACTTTCTCTTTATTTTGTCTATTTTTCAAAGAAAATAGTGTTATTGTTTTACTAAAATACCCTTTTAAATATGAATATAATTTCTAGAAAAAATCAATTTAAAATAATAAAATCGAGTATAATTTTTATTTTACAGAAAAAATAAAGATTTTATTTAGGAAAATCTCTTAAATATCTATTATTAATCGGCGAAAATAAAAAAAATTACATCATCTTCATCTTCGAGTAAACAATTCTTTGGACCAATTTTTTATAAACTCAATAAATTTCTAAACAATTTCAGGTGAGAAGTAATGATTTTTTTTATCAAATAAAATTTAAACGAATGTTTTATTCAATGTTGTTGAAAAATTCATATTTGATTCATGTTGCTTATAAGAGCTAATACTATGATTTTGCTTTATGTTTTGTTGTACATGAATGTTGAAGGCAAAGCCTTAGTTAGAATAATCATAAAAAAATTATGTTTTAATTTTTCTATGCTTCAAATGGCTATGTAAGTAGATTTTATTATATAAAAACAATAAAACATATTTATCTCAAAACTTTTTTAAAATAATAATAATAATTGTTATTATTTAGAAAATTTATTTTTATTTATTAAAAATAAAAGACTTGTAAATTAAATAAGGATAAAATTGTCATATCATATATATAAAATTATTGATTTAAAATAAATAAATGAAGAAGGTATTTTTCAAATAAAAAAATATGAATAAGGTAGTTTGCGAAAAACTATGATTGTTTTCCTCGACAACTAATGAAATCTATAGCAATCACAAAAATATTCTAATGCGATTAATGAACCTCGGCATATCTTCCTACGATTATTATTTGATTTTGTTATAAACAGAAGCGATATTAACGTATTTGGCAAAATATTTTGATAGATAAAAATGAAAATTAACTCTCTTATTCCTTTTCTTAAAATTTATATATTTTTTTCTTCTTTGAACTTTTAACGAAGGCAAACAAAAAAAGCTTAAACTAAACTAGTTGACAAATGTTTTGATGATGTCACCAGTCATATCGGCAATATCATGAACGACTTTGTTACGTGCTGCCACCGGCGAACCGGTGGTTGGGAACTGTGCATCACAATTAACTGGTTTTGCTACAACGTCCTTCATGTTAGACATCGTCTCGGAATATTTTTTAGCCTTCAGATTAGCCACCGCTGCCGGTAAAAATCTATCAATCGCCGCGCCGTACTCCTCAATGCAAGTTCCATACATTTCGAAGAGTGCACGATCTGTGATGGTCCTTAGGACACCGACATAATACTGTAATATCCCGTTGACTTTCTTTGTCGTAGCATCGATAGAAATCGACGCAAGCCCTTTTTTGAAAAGAACAAAAAAAGAAATAAAAATAAACAAATGTTACATACGTTTGCTTCTTCTAAGTTAACAGGAACCAAAATCTATTAATCATGTCAAATATCATGATGTATTCTTTTAGTAAAATATTTTTCTATTGTTAATATACTGTTTCAAAAGAAAAGAAAAGAAAAAGGCAAGGAATGAGAGTTAATATCTCACCTTTGAGATTTGAGGTTTTGCTTCTAGGATCATCATTGAGAGTAGAGATGCATAGGGTTTGATAACGGTTTCTTTTGCAAAGTTGCTGTATAAGGTTAGGTTCCGGAGGAGACTGAACTGATTGAGACAAAGAGATTTGAATTTGGATAAACACAACAAAAATAGCGAACAAGTTCATGAAAGTATTCATTTTGTTATTCAGTAGTAATTTGAAAGCTACAAAAATTTGTTTGTGACTTGTTTCTAGTTACAAGGCTGGCTTTTATAGAGTCAAAAGTTATTTGCAGAAAGAAAGAAAAAAAATCAGTCGGAAGACTGATATAAGATAGATATGGACACAAATTTAAGAAGAGTTATTAGATGATATACATTCTTCGGACTGCATTCAATATAAATTTTATGTGTGTGTTTCAGTCTTCCATATCATAGGATTAGGAGATTTATACATCTGTTTCGTTCTCTATCATTATATAAATACAGAATCCATTAGCATCTTCTGTTAGTCAAGAGTCAAGACCATATTAACTTCTGGTCAAGAGTCAAGACGATCAAGGCATTAACCTTTTTGTTGACTACGTAGTAACTTTTACATTCTTTCTTATTCAAATTGAATGTATTACACTACGAGAATCTTTGAAACAAATGTACATTAAGTACTACTGATATATTACTTACCAATTATCATCCTTTCCTTTTGTCATTTCCACAAACTATCCAGTACTCCAATTTATTCAAATTGGAATAAATTGGCAAATGGCAACTAATACAATAATATTTGAAAACCCATATAACTATACCAAATACCATAATCTTTTGAATTCCATAAAATATAATCACACTATTACCAAAAAGGCATAAACCTTCTTTTAATTTTACCATATCCAC